>CM046807.1:888833-983833 GCA_025617405.1 Perca schrenkii
CTACCTCAAGTTTAGGTAACATTATACACGTTATAAAAAAAATAGATATTTTTGTTCATGTTCATGGAGCACAACATTTAGTGGAGAGGAGATGTGATGTATGGGACATTGTGTATTGAGTACCACGTTCCACTAGTTGGCGCTGTGTCGCCACTGTTAGTGTGTTTATCTGAATGTACTAAGTGAATGAGTACGTTAGTAAAGAAAGATCGGTAGTTTTCCACTGAAACACAAACGTGTCCGTGTTGTCTCTACTAACAAGATTATCTGAAGTGAACCCACGACATAACAGTAGACACCTTATCTCGTAATTACGAGATCCTGATCTCGTAATTTTGAGAAAAGATCTCATAATTACGAGATCCTAATCTCATAATTACGAGAAAAGATCTCGTAATTTCGAGATCCTGATCTCATAATTACGAGATCCTGATCTCGTAATTACGAGAAAAGATCTCGTAATTACAAGATAATTTTACACACCAGGAAGGCGGCATATCTGTCAGTAGGCCACGGCTCCGTGATCAACTGTACCCCCGAGAGGTAACGTTACATTCAGCTGGGTTAAGTTAGCGTGATATTTCTAATGTAACTTTATAGTATTAGTTAATGGACATGACTTTGCTCGTAGATTTAAGTTTTTATGATTGTGCTTTTAGTTACATTTGGTCGATGTGGTCCGTGGGCAACAGAGATGCGCCTAACTTTAGCTAACGGGCATGATTGAGTCAATGTTGACGTTAGCATATATCCTAGTCAGTAGCCTAGCTAAAAAGAGAGAATGTTTGATGTAACGTAGTTTATGTTATGCCTCTTAACTGTTCGGTCACTGCAGTGGGAAACGGAATGGCGGAGCAAACGCCACACCAACATGATGGTCTGTGGGATTTTCTACGAAAGCGAGGTGTTGCTGAACAAAACATCAACCAGATGCAACAAGACAAGGTAATACCACTTAGCTACATTGGAATAACGTAGACTATACTTCCCTTGGAATTATTATATTAGCCAAGGTATTCGTCATTAGAAGTTTTTAGAACAAACTGAACTAATGAGCAGCCACATTCATTGAATAACGTTAGCATTAGGAAGTTAGAAATTGGGCTGTATAGGCTCTGCTCGTGTTGAATTTGAAGATACCCTGCACCGTGCAAGCTGTGGACTAAAAAGTCTGTCGTTTTGTAAGTCCTCTTAGCCTTTAGTCAGCAAGATATAACGTTATTAACGTTTGTAAATGTGGAGAAAAGATTTGGAGCTGTAGGAAAACACAGACATGCTCATGTAGGTTTACATAGGCTTGTTTCCAACTGCACAATGATGCACTAATTACAGCGGGACTGCTTAGTTTGCAACTTTTTTTACCTTTTGTTTCTCTTTTTGCTATTTGGTTAAACTTTCTATGAAGCCCACATATATGTAAATGTTTATGTATATGTGTATATGTATTATGAGCACATTCATAGTGAATTCTACTACATGTAATGCTTTATGACTAAACTCATAAACACACACAATGCTTTCTGACTCACTTTATCAACAGTCATAAAGTCATAAATGAATTACGAGGTTAAGTGTCTCTTGACTAGTTATTAGAAGTTGACTGATGGGCCTTCTAATAGTAGAAGGCTACTAATAATAATACCCTGCAGTTAATAAAATAAAATAACTAGTCATGAGCATACATGAATAACATAACATAATACACTATACAGGGTGAAAGTGTTACCAAATAGGATTTAATGTTGGTAGGAAAATATCACATTTATTTGTTGGAAGTAAATGTGTAATAATGCATCATCATATCGTTGCCTAGGGCCTAAATGTTTGTTGGTGTGAATTGTGAATTTTCAATGTTAATAAATACTTTTGGAAAACTCATGATTACAACATTGTTTATAAAAGTATAAATACTCCTGTACAAACTGCCAGTTAATTTAAAGCTAGCGCTGCTAATTTTTTAATATGTCTTCACAGATCGACACATCACTTATCAGAGAAATAGAAGACGCCTACCTTGCACGCTATATACCAGTGTATGGAGACAGGATTGCTACGAGGCGATACTGTCTGGACAAACAAAGACGAGAAGAAGACAACAGCTCAAAGATGTCTCTTATGGAAAAACTGCGAAAGAGAATGAAGACATCAACAGCAAGCCATAGTGAGGATCCTGGACAGGAACCTTGGACCGCAAGAAAAGTAAGAGCTAATCCATCTAAAAATGCTTTGAAGACTTCAAGAAAAATTGAGTTGGGGTGGATCCATGAAGGAAAACAAGTGAGAAAGCGTTCTGGTGGGGGCACCAGGGTACTTGATGTAAACAAGGAGCTTTCAGGCTAGCTGATGCCATGGAAGCAAATAGGCCTACGTCTCACCTGTTTAGTTTAATCCGTTTTTATTTTGGTTTTGGTTTGAGACATTGGGAGATGCTAATGTCTTTAAGTACTATAGATGGGGTTGTTATCAGTTTGTCGACTTTGCGCAGGCACCTCAGGACTTTGCGGCTGTTCCGGCGGAAAGCCCATTCTGATCTGTTGGACATTGTAGTGTTTCTGCAGGATCAGTTGAACAGATATGGCATGCTTCACGGTTATAAGATGATGCATCTGAAATGCGTCCAGGCTGGCTACGTGGTGACTCAAGAGACAACCAGGCAATGTCTGAAAATACTGGATCCCCAGGGAGTGCAGCTACGGCGCCGGAATCGCCTTCGGCGACGTTTGTTTCAAAATCCAGGCCCGAACTTTTTATGGCATGTAGATTCATATGATAAAATGAAACCGTATGGGATCTGCATAAATGGATCAATTGACGGGTTTTCACGAATGGTAATATGGCTACATGCATTCTCAACAAATAACGATCCCAAGGTCATAGCTGGATACTTCATTGATGAGGTGTTATCAAGGAATGGGACACCTACTCGAATTCGGTCAGACCTAGGGACCGAGAACTGTTACATGGAGCAGATGCAGATTTTCATGAGACATGATCATACAGACACATTTTCGAAGAACTGCTATCTGTATGGCTCAAGCAATCATAACCAATGGATAGAGCAGTGGTGGGGATTTTTAAGGAAGCAACACGCACAGTTCTGGATGAACTTATTTCAAGAGTTAAAAGATTCTGACAACTTCTGTGGGGACTTCCTAGATAAAAGTCTGATACAATTCACATGTCTTGAAATAATAGAGGTAAGATGTGTAGCTTTAGGTCTACATGATGTAGCCTACAATTTAAGTTGTGATATGTCATTCTACGTTGTCTTGGGCTATATATAGTGCAATATATGTGTATATAAAAACATAGTGTAATACCTTACCAAAAAGGGATTCATTTTGCAGACTTTACTTATTTTGTAGCAATTTCAGACAAAAATGGGAAAACTAAGCTATCTGTCATTGGCAGGTAGGCCTAAAGTTAATTGTTTTAATTTAAATATTTGCGATTTGTTCTTGTGCTAGAAGAGAAAATAGCCTAATCTGCAAGATGCTTCCTTTTTTTTTACTATAGGCCCCTATCTTACACCCGGCGCAAAGAAGGATGCAAATATCTTTGCTATTTTCAGACCAATACAGTTGTCATTTTCCATCCTGCACCCATTGTTAAATAACAAATGCCCTTGTGCCGGCGCCCCTGGTACATTGTTGCATAACAATCAGAGACAGATAGTGGTGGAAACTACTTAGACAATTTACTTAAGTAAATAGCTTATTACTACACTACTACCAAACAAGTAAGTTTAAACTGCAAGATTTAGCTACTTAACAAAGGTAAAAGTAGGCTACTTTGCAGAGACATTATCACTGTTAGTGTAGTGTTATAATGTTTTCATTTTTTTATTTAACCTTTATTTAACCAGGTTAGTCTCATTGAGATATAAAATCTCTTTTTCAAGAGACCTGGCCAAGATAGCAGAACAAGTGAGTTACATATAAAAACAATTTACAATCACAAAACAAACACAAAAGAGACAAAGCCAACTAAAGTGCAATTCAATTAAATGAAAGTGCCATTAATTAAAACATTTGCACGTGTGGATGGACTCATGTTCTATGGTTTTAGGATAACACATGAGGCTGTCCTGCTCACATTCAGAATCAGAATCAGAATCAGAATCAGAATCAGAAAGGGTTTTATTGCCAAGTACGTTTTTTGACACATACAAGGAATTTGTTTTGGTGTTGCTGGTGCACATCACACATTCTCTAAATGTAATATTAAACAATATAAGTATAGGTAAACAATATAAGTATATGTACACAGTATGTATTAAATTAAAAATAAAGATAGAAATAAAATAAAATAGATAAATAAAGAGCAAAGAGCATTAGAGCAGAGAGAACAGTGGCATGAAGAGCCAGGTGGAGAGTCACGGTGGTTTCCGGGCCTTGTTAATAAGGCTAGTGGCGGAGGGGAAAAAGCTGTTCATGTGGCGTGAGGTTTTGGTCCTGATGGACCTCAGCCTCCTGCCAGATTCAACTTCCTGACTGAAGTCCCATGGTGCAAATGTCCTACAGTTCTTAAAGGAACGCACACACTTGTGGAACAAACTATATACTATACATCAGGATAATGGTAATATAGTTATATTAATATTGTAATATGATAATAATGGGGTAATATATGTTGTTTTCACAGTATTAATTTAAAATATTTGAATATATATATATATGAATTTAAAATAGTTGTTGTTTCAAGGTAATACCTTACAAATGATATATTTAATCTTGTGACTTCCTACCTGGAAACATGTCTGGTAGTTTTTGTGTAACAACCATGAATCAGTGCTGCAAAATAATTACCTGTTTCTATTTCATTTTGTTCTGTACCCATCAGGACATTAGTTCACTTACATGTTTTTCTTCACCCATTGCTTGCAGTAGTTTGTTCCACATGTGTGTGTGTTCCTTTAAGAACTGTAGGACATTTGCACCATGGGACTTCAGTCAGGAAGTTGAATGTGAGCAGGACAGCCTCATGTGTTATCTCTCCATACAATCCGTTTCAATCTTCGACGTTCCATGCCTTTGGTAGCATTCTCGGTATGTGAAACAGATTCTGACATACTGTTCTAAAATCTTTGTTAATTATTGTCAGAAAGTTTGATGTGCAATATGTATATTTTTGATGATGATTGATAGCTCATATTAGACTATCAGTACACTTCATTAAGCTAGTTTGCCACTGTTATCTTGGGTTGTGCTACATGTAAATGTATTTTAGTTTATTTAGATAAACAATATAGGTTATTCTGTGTACACTGTATAACAATACATTACGTATTTCCTTTATTTCAGGTTACATGTTAGCTACTGTATATACTGCTGCATTACAGTGTTGTGTAGTTATATTGTTTTTACAATTATGATTGTATAATGTTTGTGACTCATCAATACGTAAGCAACTGGTCATTGTGTTTCATTTCCCAGTTTCACCCTTTCTAAATAAACTGAATTACGACAATCCCAGTCTCCAGTGCTTAATGGTGGATGGTGTTTAGCTGCTAGTCAGATTGCACAGGGTTACATGCATGCAGGAAAAGAAACATTTCATGGTAATATTAGAATAACAGAGGTGGGGAGATTACCTGGAAACTACCAGAAGCATTTCAAGTTAATCTCTGCACCTCTGTTATTCTAATATTACCATGTAATACAATAGAAGAAGGCAATGTTGAATTTTGCGGTACTGATTCATGGTTTTTACACAGAAACTACCAGAAGCATATCCAGGTAATCTCTACACCTCTGTTATTATAATATTACCATCTAGAAAAAGGCAATTTTGCATTTTACGGTACTGATTCATGGTTGTTACACAGAAACTACCAGAAGTGTTTCCAGGTAATATCTACACCTCTGTTATTCTAATATTACCATGTCATACAATAGAAACAGGCAGTTTTGCATTTTATGGTACTGATTCATGGTTGTTACACAGAAACTACCAGAAGCGTTTCCGGGTAATATCTACACCTCTGTTATTCTAATATTACCATGTAATACAATAGAATAAGGCAATTTTGCATTTTACGATACTGATTCATGGTTGTTACACAGAAACTACCAGAAGTGTTTCCAGGTAATATCTACACCTCTGTTATTCTAAATATTACCATGTAATACAATAGAAACAGGCAGTTTTGCATTTTACAGTACTGATTCATGGTTGTTACACAGAAACTACCAGAAGCATTTCCAGGTAATCTCTACACCTCTGTTATTCTAATATTACCATGTAATATAATAGAAACAGGCAGTTTTGCATTTTACGGTACTGATTCATGGTTGTTACACAGAAACTACCAGAAGCATTTCCAGGTAATAGCTACACCTCTGTTATTCTAATATTACCATGTAATACAATAGAAACAGGCAGTTTTGCATTTTACGGAAGTGATTCATGGTTGTTACACAGAAACTACCAGAAGCGTTTCCAGGTAAGAAGCCACAAGATTAAACATCATTAACATAAAGTATTACCTTGAAACAAAAGGGAAATGTTTGGAACATAAAGTGTGGATACATTTCAGCATTATAATATGGTAATTACCAATTTTAAATTCTAAGAAGTTGTATCTAATTTGGAAGGTATTACGCTGATAGTAGCCTATAATACTGTGAAAACATCAACATATATTACCCCATTATTACCATGTTATTATAATATAAATATAAGTATATTACCATTACATAGATATACATATGGTTATTGTCAAACCCTTTCTTACTTATTATATTGGTAATTGCATTTTATTACATCTGTTACCTTATCACCTTATTACCCCAGTATTACATCTTATTACTGTGATGTATTACCACGTTATTACTTTGGTAATTACATGTTATTACCTATATATTACCTCTTTATTATCTCACTGTTACCCCACTATTACCATTTTATTACCGAGTCGTAATATGCAGTGCTACCCTAACCAGTTTCAGAAGAAGGTTGCACATCAAATCAACATGAACATATTGACAGAAAATCACACATACAGCCACCTATTGATTACATCATCAATGTTCCTGGTCCCTCTGGGTTTGAATGCATTGTTTACATTTGTGAAGCATGTTCAAGATAAAATGTAAACCCATATCCCCATTTACAGACCAAGAATCTAACAAGTCATTGCTCTTATTTAACTGGAAGCAGGTGCACATAGTTGGATGTATTATAAACCCAGAGTCCTGGATAAACAGGCTCAGTGAATGTGGTGTGAAAGGTGTAAAAGTGCATCAATTTGTTAGAGGATACTCTGTAGAAGGACAGAGTTCCAGCAGGCCAGTCCACATACACCCCAACTCTGCTACAGACATCAGAGGGATAATGACTCCACCACACAACCTGATTATTATACCATGCCTCAAGTGTGTGTTTCCCAATTCTAGGATTAGCATATTTGCCAAAAGCCCACGATATGGTATTTCCTCCAAATTTAGCATCTTGACTGTCTGATTTTCTCTCAATTTCATTGTATGCAATGGCAACCCAAATAGATTCGTCATAACAATTATTCCACTCAAACTCAAAGTAATGTTGCCCAGATAAGCTCTCTTTACACAACACCTGAGTATGTTTATCAAACCTCTCTGGGTGATCAGGATATGACTGCCATGCTCCACATGTTGCCTTCTTGTTTCCCTCAGACAGAGTGAGCCAGCCGTTTACAGTGTTTGGGTCCAGGTTGAGATCACAGGCATCTGATGGAGAGACCAAAACAAAATGTGTTATCAGTTATTCTGATGGTCAAACAGGTTTCTGGAGGAGAGTTATTAGTACAGCATGTTTTTTTTAAATCAAAAAAGCATTATAATTACTTACACCGGATCAGATCTCTTCTGTCTGTGATCTTCTCCACAGGATTTGAAACATCTTCACTGACCAGATTGCCATTCTTGTAACGGTAGATGGTTGCTCCTGTGTATTTCTTGTTTGCAATGGCTGCTATGAGGAAACGGAATCGACTGTTGTTCTTCTGTGCGTTGGCAAAGTGATGGAAAGCTTTGGCTTTTTCTCTCATTTTGGTGAAAACTTCAGTTGAGTAGTACCATGGATCTTCATTGGTACTTCCTATTTTTTGAACACCCAAGTAGTCAGCCATCACATCAAGGTCGGTATCACCCCTTTCCACTGAAGTGAAAACAAAGCACAGAGCATCTTCTACACCTGGATCAAGAACCTGTCTGTCCAGCTCTGTCTGATTTGGGACGATCTTTGTTCCCTCCATGGTATCTAGACAGGATCTGATGACGTTGATTTCTCTCTCTTTATGATCCAGCCACTTGGTTAGTTTTTCCTGACTGAATGGTGACTTGTCTCTGTCTTCAAAGAGTTGGTTCAGTGAGCTCTCATCTTCTTTTCCTTCACGGATGGAGGGAAGTTTCTTCGCCATGGCCTGCTGGAGTTTAGTTGCATAACTACCACACAATTTTTGGAAAGTACTCAACTCTTCTCGAATCACAGGAAACTGCTCCTCCGCTTTGTCTTCCAGAGAATCGTTGCATCTCATTCCCATTTCCCTTAATTTTTCTAGACTATACTGCGCCTTCCCAACTACTCCATGGCTGATCTCTTTCTTCAGTTCAGCAGCTTCGGAGTTGAAATTCTTCAGCGGCATCAGCCAGACCTTCACTGGAACAGCATTCTCTCCTTTTTCTCCCAGTAGATGTGGGAGTTGTACGTAGGCCTTCACTGCATCTTCAAATGTTGCAGGGTTGCTATCAAGAATTAAGTCTCCGTAGAATTTGCAGGAGAATTTCTGTGTCAGGGCTTTTTCTTCATCAGTCAGCTTAAGCTTAACTTGCCCCTCAATATTAAATGAGGGGATCTTCTTTATCACAGCTTGCATGCTG
This sequence comes from Perca schrenkii, assembly GCA_025617405.1. Taxonomy (NCBI): domain Eukaryota; kingdom Metazoa; phylum Chordata; class Actinopteri; order Perciformes; family Percidae; genus Perca; species Perca schrenkii. Next base: position 897,695 of record CM046807.1, read on the forward strand.
CCCTGGATGTCCTGAACGCTGCTGGCCTCTAGTTTCTCACTGTCAAACACAAAGAAAGCATTTGCCCCATAAAGGATGCCTGTGACTACATGTGTTGCTGAGCTCTTCTTAATGACGTCCATCTGTTGGGTTTGCATGGTTAGTTGTTCAATCATTAACTGCTTGAAGTTGGTGGTAGTTTTGTACTGACACGTCACTCTGCTCTGATTGTGGAATTTCTTCTGATCATTCAGATACTTGGCAGATCCTCCAACTTCAATCAGTCCACCCAGGAAACTGGCCTTCAGAGAAGCATCAACATCCAGCAGATTGCACTTGGATTCAGTGGAGTCAGATACAGAAATTTGAAATGCACTAGTGCGCTGAGAGCTTTCAGTTATCTTCCCTTGTAGAGATGTATCATCCCACAATGTCAAACCTATAGAAATTAGAAACCATCAGTCATCTGATAAAGCAGGAAAATCATTTTAATGTAAAGTCACAGAAAACTAGTAATAATCATTTAGATTTCTACATGTTGCAGCTTCCCTAAAAAGCTACTATATTCATCGCTTGATTCATTCTTTGACATGAACCTACTTAATAAAGGAACTACTGGATTGAGAGGTTATGGTAACATTATAAAACAATATGAATGCAATGCATAACCACACAACAATAAAATTTGCTGTATGGGCCTTTTAGACTTAGATAAAGAAGAGAATTTTAAAACGTTTTTCAATAGTTAAGTATTATTGTGTGTGTGTGTGTGTGTGTGTGTGTGTGTGTGTGTGTGTGTGTGTGTGTGTGTGTGTTTTGTCAGGTGACAAAGCTCAGCCCCGCTCTAATGCAAAGAGTTGGAAGACTGCACACACAATCAAGATTGACACCAAAACTGTTTTCTGCTCTAATAATCTCACTCCCTGATTTCTGCAGTACCAAAGTACTTAAAATTAAGTTTTCACTAATTTGGAACCAATCCTCAATCAGAGTCATGTTTCATAGGCAAAGCAGCTTTATTTGAACATTTCAACAACAAGGCAACTCAAAGTGCTTTACATAAAATATAACAATAAAAGTTATAGTGCAGTATAAGAAAATAGGGCAACCCTAGTCCTTGGATATTGTAAAAATGGCTCCACGGATGTAACAATCGGCTGAAAATCTACAACAGTAATTACAATTCAATTTTTCATATTCTGTGCAGGAAAATATACCAACAATTTATCATGCATTCATAATACAGGAGGTTAGGATTAGGGCTGAATGGTTATTTTTATTTCTTTTTGGGAGTGGGTGGTCTTCTAGACCTATGGGTGTAGAGTTCCTTTAAAGGGGTGATAGAATGATTATATAGGGTATTTCACAATGTTCCTTATGGTCTCCTAATGGGGTATGTAACATTGGTTGGGCTGAAAATGGCCTGGTTGATATTTAATTGGCCCTTATGCATCCCTGTGTTTTGGCCCTATTTGTAACAAGAGCTTTTCTTCCAAATATGGTATGCTTGTGAATATTTAGATGAGCTGCGCGCTGATTGGTTGAGCGAATCCCCAATAAACACACATTAGAGAAGCGACAGAATCTCATACTCCAGACATGGCAATGTTTCCTTACCAAATTCACTTCTGAGACTTTTTTATGTGAGAAATCAACTAAGCTCAAATATGGGCCGTTTTACGAAAATTGATGGCTAATTGCAAATATGGTAAGACTGTGTGTCGGACTTCAGCGGCGGTGCTGCTGCCTCGCCGCCCGGCCAGCCTTCCTTCACAGACCCCGGCCTGCTGTGAGCTCCGTTAGGCTGGCAGCCCTGACAGAGCTCCAGGGCCTGTAACTCCCCTCTTCCTGCTAGCTAAATGGCCCGTTGTGTGAGAGTGAGAGCGCGGTCAGCGAGCTTGTTACACCAGCAATCTCTTACCACATGTTACACACAATGTCACGCCACTTAGCTATACAATATATACCTAAATGTCTTATAAAGCTAACAACGGTGTCCAATTTCAAGTTAATTAATATTTGTGAAGTTTAGCTAGGTGTTTCGTTAGCTGTGACTGTCCCTCCAATCCTATCTATGTGTAGCTACAAATCACATATAGTTAGCTTCATTTTTGGTCGTAATTCGAGTATATTTACAGTTTGAATTTCGTCACGCCACTTACACATCTAACTAAATGTTTTATGAAGCTAACAACGGTGTCCGATTTGAAGTTAATGAATATTTGTGAGCTGTAAGGGTTTTGTTAGCTGCGACTGTCCCTTCAATCCTATGTGTAAAAGATTGCGGCTAGTTAGCTTCATTTCTGGTCGTAATTCGAGTATATTTACAGTTTGAATTTCGTCACGCCACTTACACATCTAACTAAATGTTTTATAAAGCTAACAACGGTGTCCGATTTCAAATTAATGAATATTTGTGAACTGTAATGGTTTCGTTAGCTGCGACTGTCCATTCAATCCTAGCTGTGTGTAGCTAGCTACAAATCACGGATAGTTAGCTTCATTTTCGGCGTAATTCCGAGTATATTTACAGTTTGAATTTCGTCACGCTACTTATACAACATCTAACTAAATGTCTTATAAAGCTAACAACGGTGTCCGATTTCAAGTTAATGAATTTTTGTGAATTCCAGAGGAATTCTAAGAGGAGGCTAGCTAGCTCCATCCAGCCGCAGGCTCTGTCACATCCAGCCGCAGGCTCTATCAATGAGACTCGCGGACAAGAGGCGTGTATTTCACCAATCGTTTGTTTAAATAACTCAACACATTATAATTACACACATTATAAGATTAACTGGAACCTGTGGTAAGAGATTGCTGATGTAACAAGCTCACTGACCGCGCTCTCACTCACACACACCTGGCATTACGAAGAGGGGAGCTGCAGGCCCTGGAGCTCTGTCAGGGCACTGGTGTTTAGTAGTCCATTAGCCCACAAAGCGGTGACTTTGCACGGGTATGGAGTGCCGTGGGTTGCCAGCCGTAACGGAGCTCAATCGAGCTCACAGCAGGCCGGGGTCTGTGAAGGAAGGCAGGCCGGGCGGCGAGGCAGTAACCCAGGCAGCACTGGCCGCTGAAATCCGACACACAGTCGGACAAAATTTGCAATTAGACATACATTTTTGTAAAACGGCCCATATTTGAGCTTTACATAGTTGATTTATCACATAAAAAAGTTTCAGAAGTGAATTTTGTAATGGAATAGCAGAGATCTGCGTGACCTAGATTCAGAAGACTACCTGATCTCAGGTCAGTTGTGTAGCCTAAATGTTGGGGCGTGACCGTTCTCTTAATACACCCATGGGCGGGTTGGGAGGTTGACGTCAACTTCCAGCTTTGTTGAGATTCGCCCGTTTTCAGCGGCAGTTTCAAAATATGAGATTTTCATAGTAAAGGGGTGTCAGTGGGATTTTGAGCTTCTATGTATGTCCTATTTACCCACTGAACTGTCGTTATTCAACTATGACAGGGTAAAATCGGTTTTGCATTCTATCAGTCCTTTAAGTAGAACTGTGACAGATAGATTTAGAAATATTTTGAATGTAGTGAACACTTACCTGGGATCAGTTCATCTCTCCGAGCATCATAGAGCATTCCCAGGGTGAAAGGTCGACCCAGGGCAGCAATGTTCATGTTATCTGAGGTCATTTCTTCACCCTGTTGAGAAAAGTGAACTCAGCCTTCAGTACTTAAATAGACAGACTGACGATCAATGATAGTCAGAAATACAGTCATTCCCTGCAGACTCTAGTCTGACACTGACAGTTTTACACAGTTCAGTAAAAGTCTAAATATATATCTCTCTTTATGTCACCATCTATCTCTTTCCACCCAGTTTGTCCTCACCAGGTGAAGTTGTGTAGATCAGATGAGTTGTGTGAGAGAGTCTTCTTGACTTCCAACCGGAGCTTCCAGTGTGATGATGATGATGCTGTGAGATTCCTTATATCCTCTCAGAAAACCTGTGACCCCTCCTTCTGACATGCCTCCTGCACACCTGGATTCTTTCCACTTTGGCAGATCACCTTTACGAATGAACTCCTCTAGATGTGACAACCACCTTTTTTTTTAAGTGACAGGTCCCGAGGCGTTATAACAAATAGGAGTTAACTTTCCTTCCTGATGTCAACAGACAGAATGACAAAGAGGAATAAGAGAAAGACAGAGACTTGATTCTTCTCCTTGATTCCTCTCCATGATTCCTCGCATCTTACTCCCGCCCACAGTAGATTTGAGCCTGGAGGAGCAGTGGTTAATGTTTCAATGGGTAAACAGTGTGTTTCCATGGAAAGTGAGACACACCTCCTGGGAAATAAAACTATAAAGATGTTCTCTGGAACTCTGAACTCTTGAAGTGTGTTTTGTTTTTGTTTTTCTCTGACACACAGCAATGTATTTTCACATTATGTGATTTAGTCATGTTTTGCATTACATTACATTTATTTAGCTCATGCTTGTATACAAAGCTACTTATGAATGCATTCTACTATGTGAATACAACCCAAGATAGCAAAAATAATGCAGGTACAGTACATCGACTTCATTAAATATGCTGGACTGTTCTACATTAAGAACCAATAAGATTTAAGTTTGATAAAGCCCAGTCTTGTTAACTGGCAGCACACAGATTTTGGTTTAGCAACAGGATAGACTGATGTGTAACAGAGCACTTGAGCCTGATGTGTCAAACAACACTTTTGCTTTGATGACAGCTTTGCAGACTCTTGGCATTCTCTCAATCAGCTTCATGAGGTCACCAGGAATGGTTTTCAATTAACAGGTGTGCTTTGTTAGAGTTCATTTGTGAGTTCTTTTTAATTTGTTTGAGACCATCAGTTGTGTTGTGCAGAGGTAGGGTTGGTACGCAGCAATAAACAGTAAGAAGCCCTGTTCAACTACTGTTTTAATTCATCTTATGGCAAGAAATACTCAACTACGTAAAGAGAAACGACAATACATCATTACTATTTACAACATATTATAACATATTATAACATTACGCTATGATGAAACTGGCTGTCACGAGGAAAGGAAGACCAAGCGTTACCTGTGAGGTAGAGGATTAAGTTAATTAGAGTTACAAGCCTCAGAAACTGCAAATTAACAGCACCTCAGATTAGAGCCCACATAAATGCTTCACAGAGGTCAAGTAGCAGTCACATCACAACATCAACTGTTCAGAGGAGATTGCATGAATCAGGCCTTTGTGGTCGAATTGCTGCAAAGAAGCCACTACTGAGGAAGAACAGCAAAAAGAACAGAATTGCTTGGGCCAAGGAATACAAGAATTAGACCAGTGGAAATCTGTACTTTGGTTTGATGAGTCTAAATGTGAGATTTTTGGTTCCAACCGTTGTGTCTTTGTGAGACGCACAATAGGTGAGCAGATAGTTTCTGAATGTGTGGTTCCCAACGTGAAGCATGGTGGAAGAGGTGTGATGGTGTGGGGATGCTTTGCTGGTGACACTGTTGTTGATGTATTCAAAATTCAACGTACACTTAACCAGCATGGCTACCACAGCATCCTGCAGCGACATGCCATCCCATCTGGTTTGCGCTTAGTAACAGTGGGCCTCATTCACCAATATCTTCCTAAGTTTTCTCTTAAATATGTTCTTAAGAAAGACCCTAAGAAAAGTCTACGTCAGATTCATGATGTGTTCTTAAACAACAGAATTGTTCGGACCTGTGTTCTTAGGACTGATGAATCCCACATCTTTGCAGTGGTGGAAGAAGTACTGAATCTCAGTACTTAATTGGTCTTTATGAGGTTTTTTAACATTAATGTGAGTTCCCCCAGCCTGCCTCTGGTCCCCCAGTGGCTAGAAATGGTGATAGGTGTAAACCGAGCCCTGGGTATCCTGCCCTGCCTTTGAGAAAATGAAAGCTCAGATGGACCAATCAGGAATCTTCTCCTTATGAGGTCATAAGGAGCAAGGTTACCTCCCCTTTCTCTGCTTTGCCCGCCCAGAGAATTTGGCCCCCCCATGAGAGAGAGAGAGAGACATCATGGCTTTCAAACGAGCAAAGTGGCAGTTAGTCAAGGCCACACCCCCACCCTCCACCTTGCCCCCCCCCTCTCTCCTCCTCAATAGCATTTAAAGCTACAGACACAGAAATGGCACATCCTAAAGAAAGATCATTGTGGGACTGTCTCTAGTGGCTTCAGATACAGTATTAGGGGACCACTAAGGTCTATATAAAAGAGACTTCAGATACAGTATTAGGGGACCACTAAGGTCTATATAAAAGAGACTTCAGATACAGTATTAGAGGACCACTAAGGTCTATATAAAAGAGACTTCAGATACAGTATTAGGGGACCACTAAGGTCTATATAAAAGACACTTCAGATACAGTATTAGGGGACCACTAAGGTCTATATAAAAGAGACTTCAGATACAGTATTAGAGGACCACTAAGGTCTATATAAAAGAGACTTCAGATACAGTATTAGGGGACCACTAAGGTCTATATAAAAGAGACTTCAGATACAGTATTAGGGGACCACTAAGGTCTATATAAAAGAGACTTCAGATACAGTATTAGGGGACCACTAAGGCCTATATAAAAGAGACTTCAGATACAGTATTAGGGGACCACTAAGGTCTATATAAAAGAGATTTCAGATACAGTATTAGGGGACCACTAAGGTCTATATAAAAGAGACTTCAGATACAGTATTAGGGGACCACTAAGGTCTATATAAAAGAGACTTCAGATACAGTATTAGGGGACCACTAAGGTCTATATAAAAGAGACTTCAGATACAGTATTAGGGGACCACTAAGGTCTATATAAAAGAGACTTCAGTTACAGTATTAGGGGACCACTAAGGTCTATATAAAAGAGACTTCAGATACAGTATTAGGGGACCACTAAGGTCTATATAAAAGAGACTTCAGATACAGTATTAGGGGACCACTAAGGTCTATATAAAAGAGACTTCAGATACAGTATTAGGGGACCACTAAGGTCTATATAAAAGAGACTTCAGATACAGTATTAGGGGACCACTAAGGTCTATATAAAAGCATCCAAAGAGTACCATGTCATGGGACCTTTAAGTAAAAGTACAAATAACCATAGACATATTTACTTTAGTAAAAGAAGAAGTACCACAATGACTACCCTTGTTAAGTAAAAGTAAAAAGTACCTGATTTTAAATGTACTTTAAGTAAAAGTACTTGCATAACGAGTTATTCTCTTATTTCCATATATACATATACCATTTTAAATGGTAATATGTCCACTACCACAAACAAGGCCTGGCTTTTAAAAGAAGTTCCTATCCTAACCAGCATAAAACGCAAATGTGTTGTTAGTTGGCTCTATAAATAGCACAATCAATACCCAAATAACGCAGGATTTAATCAGATTTAGTGTTTTTTTGCATACTATGATTTCTTTTCAACAAATGATCAGAAATACATTACAGTACAATACTATCATTGTAAACGACTGTAGAATTAAATAAAATGCAGTAACCAATTTTTTGGAGCAAATTATCATCACTCAGATTGTGTTCATAGATTTTGTTCCAAGATAAAAAAAAAAAAATTAGTGAATGTCATAATCTTTGTAAAAAGTGCGTAAGTTGGGTTTAAGAACACAATTATTCGTAAGAACGGTTGGTGAATGAGGCCCAATGATCCCAAACACACCTCCAGGCTATGTGGCTATTTGAGCAAGAAAGAGAGTGATTGAGTGCCTGGGGCCTCATGTATAAACGCTTGCGTACGCTGGTTTTCACGGACACTTTGTGATGTATAAAAAATGAACTTGACGTGAGAATGTGCGGGCCGTTACGCAAACTGTTGAGCAGTCGTGAGAATGTGCAGACCGTCCGCAAAGTCTTTTCTGGCTCTGTAACGTGGGGAATTCTAACTAAAAAGTGCCAGTAATCACCACACATTACAAAATAAAGTTTCCACTACAGTTACTGGCATACGTTTGTGACGTTGTCTATGAAAAAACATAATTATATCCGCTGATACTCCATAAAAGTTTGATCATATTATGTGGAAATGTTTCACATCGTTCACACTATCAACTGTTTAATTCGCAGGCTACGTAATCTCTGTTAAACATGAGGACGGGAAATAAATGATAAATCTACTTAGAAAATACTTTCAGTCATCCTCTGTATTTCCCATAGATGAAATATCTTGCTGGCAACAAAAAGATCGGCACGGAAATGTGTCTATAGTGTCTGTGAGTCTTTAGTTGCTGAGGCTCAGACATCCATGGCGCACAGGAGGCGGGACGCACGGATCCATCTCCCCAGGAACAAACGCTGTGTCGGGGGGGCAAACTCATGTGATGCGTAATTGATTCCGTGGATGATTTGTAGGCTATAAAGTGAACAAGGTGTACCCGGTCCACCAAACGCTGCCTTGACTGTCTTAATTCTGCACATATTTCATTATTTCATCCATGCGTGGCGCAGCGGATCTGTGCGCACTGTCACCTGCTGTGGAGACACTGGTCTCACTAACCTCTCCTCCTCTGAGTCGGACCTTCCTCGCGCTGGACTCAGTTTCACTGAGACTACTAACACTTAGAAAATAAATAGCATTACATCAGTGAGTTCAAACTGCTTATTGTGTGTAATTTGGACTGACTGAGATGCATGTTGTTCTGTAACTGGTGTGGCGCTGCCACTATTCTTTTAATTTGCACTTCGATATAGACTTCTTTTTTTAACCTGATTTCACAGAATTCCGTGAAATGAACACAGGCCCTTAACTCAAAATCCGTGGCAGTTTCACTGAACTGCAACAAAATCCGTTAAACTGCCACGGAATAATTCCGTTAAATGAACACGGATCGCCAACGGATCGCCAAATTCCGTTATGGGCCCACGGAAGAATTCCGTGAAATGAACACGGTTCGCCGAAAAAGAAACACGGGCTTACGTGACGTGCGAGAAGACGAGCGGTTGGGTTCAGGAAAAGGTCGTGGGTGGGCTTATGGTTCCGTGCCTTACATACTACTCACTCCCGTGCTACGTCATCTTCTCATTGACTTTACATTGGAATTGTTTTCCGTTGTGGCCACACGAAATTTTCACACATTCCGTACCACCACCACGGAATGAGCTGTTACCAGTCCGTGCCCATTTTATGGAATTCAGTGAGACCAGGCTGTCTTTTTTTTTATTTCTGCCATGGTTCGGTGCATTCACCGCCCGGTCACCATTTGCCATTCTGGGCATTTTCTTTTATTGCTTATCTGAGATGACAAACCTCCAAACAGAACATTTCTTTCTCGCCTCCACCTCCGCGATCAGACCCTCAACCTCACAGTCGATTACGTTTTTTTCCCGTCTGCAGCGGTATAACCCGTTGTGATTGGATAAAGAATGACGTTGGGGGCGCATTTATAGTAATTTCCATATTCATTTATGGGAGGAGACAAGGCGGGGTCGGTGGCTCGTTCAATTGCACTCAATTTCATGTGATGTATAAAGGAAAGGTGCGCAGGACCTGGCATACGCCCGGTTTTATACATGTGAATATTTCTGTGCGTAGGTACTTTTCAAGTTTTGGTTTTTCTTGCAGGTGTTCTTTTTGTGTCATGTTTGTGCTCCCCATCTTCCGCCCTATCTTCTGCTCGACCTGCTATGCTTGGTGATTAATTATCCCTCTCCAATGTCATCAGACCCTTTGGCTTGGAATTTCCCCAATTGCTCATATCTACTTACGCTCACTGTTCCCTGTTGTTAGGCTACATGCTGTGTCCAAATTCTTGGCTTTGTGTAATCATTAATTTCTAGTCAATCATTGCTGTTCAGGGTTCTCTGGAAGATAATCTTTTAGACACGTACACGCTAAAATGACTTTGACCAGGTTTGTGAACTATTGAAATACTCTATAAAGTTGTCTGGTACAACACTGTATCCAGCTCCTCACACTACATACCAAGCTTCTAGGCAGGACAGGTAAAAAAAAAAGGGTAACGTTAAGGCCTGGTTGCCTAACTGATTTATCTCACAGCATTCTTTCCTGGCAGTGTATGCTTTAGGGAGGGCCGATATCCCGGACCTTCCCTCCTCCTTTAGTGGGATTTTTTCATCTCTCATTTCACCAAGCCTACATTTTTTCATTCTGATGGTTTGCATTCTGTATGGACTCATGTTCATTTCCATTGTTACGTTAAAAACTGAATGTCATAGATGTCCCCACCCGGATCAAAGCCTTTATATGATGAAAATACTTCCATCTGTTGAAAGTATTCCTCTCTCCGTCATCCTCCATCCTTTGTTTAGCTTTTTGACTAGTACCTGATGTGACCTGCCCTGACCTGCCGCACGCTGAATTATGACAAGCATACATGTCATGTCATCATATAAGAAAGCTTACCTTGGACAAAAACTAATCCCATTCTGGTAACACAGCATTACTCTGAGTAATAACTGTAATGTAACTTTGAAGCATCTAAAATATTAAACATATTCTGGTTTGTTTAACACTTTTTGTTTACTATATCATTCCAAATGTGTTGCTTCATAGTGTTGATGACTTTAATATGAATCTACAATATAGGAAATTAATTAAAACCATTAATTGAGATGGTGTGTCCAAACTTTTGACTGGTACTGTATGTATGTACAGTATGTATGTATGTATTTTTGTTTTCTTGCAGATGTTCTTTTTGTGTCATGTTTGGTGATTAATTATCCCTCTCCAATGTTATTAGACCCTTTGGCTCGGAATTTCCCCTCATATCTGCTTATGCTCATTGTTCCATGTCATTAGGCTAGATGCTGTGCCCAAATACTTGGCTTTGTGTAATCATTAATGTCTAACAATCATTGCTGTTCACTGTTCTCTGGAAGATAATCTTTTAGACACGTACACGCTAAAATGACTTTGACCAGGTTTGTGAACTATTGAAATACTCTATAAAGTTGTCTGGTACGATATCCCGGACCTTCCCTCCTCCTTTAGTGAGATTTTTTCATCTCTCATTTTACCAAGCCTACATTTTTTCATTCTGATGGTTTGCATTCTGTATGGACTCATGGTCATTTCCATTGTTACGTTAAAAACTGAATGGCATAGATGTTCCCACCCGGATCAAAGCCTTTATATGATGAAAATACTTCCAGCTGTTCTTCATTTAGCTTTTTGACTAATAACTGATGTGAACTGCCCTGGCCCTGACCTGTCCCACGCTGAATTATGACAAGCATACACGTCATGTCATCATAAAAGAAAGCCTACCTTGGACCAAAAACAAATCCCATTCTGGTAACACAGCGTTCCTTGGAGTAATAACTGTAATGTGATTACTGTAACTGTAATCCCTTACACTACTCATTTCTGCAGAAAGTAATAATATTACAGTAATATAATAAATAGTAATCCGTTACTGCCCAACACAGCTGAATAGTTTCCATTGTTTTAGTTTCTGCTGAAACAACAAACTGTGACATCACGTCTGCTGATTAGGTTATGTTTTTAGTTATCAGTCATTCCTTTTTGTTTTGTTTTCTCACAACACTGTATCCAGCTCCTCACACTACATACAAAGCTGCTGGGCGGGACAGGTTAAAAAAAAGGGCAACGTTAAGCCCTGGTTGCCAAATCCACACACACGCACACACGCACACACACACACACACACACACACACACACACACACACACACACACCATTTTTTCTATCACTGCAGACTTACCTTTGAAGAAGACATGAACATCATTAATAACTCATGATTGAAATACTTCAGTTGTTTCATTAGTTAATGTATTGTTCTTATATCAACTAGTGCATGACATATTATTTATTTTTCTACATTTCTGATAGGTCATTAAGTACTAGGCTACATGAATTAATCGATGCCTTCATGATAATTTATGGACGTTTACTACAAAGTGTTACCAAAAGAAAGTGGAGAAAAGTCAGCCCGTCCTCATCCAAATCAGTCCTAAAACGTCCCAGTAAGAAAGTAAATGCCCTAAACATATTTGTGAATCTTTACAATCATTCCCCAAATGAACCAAGCAGGCCTGCCTTGTTGCAGTTCCAAATATTCTTCAAAACCATTTTCAGCGTCCTCATTTTAATAGTTTTACATGACTGATTACAAGCCAATCTCTGATGTTTTATTAACCCTTTAAGTTTGTTCCATCTAAAGTCCCAACAGTGACGCCTACAGGCTGTAAAGGTCCATTACACCTCATTATAAAGTGATAGAACAAACACGCTGATGTTTAACAGAACAATCTCAAATCAAGCTCCACTTACTAGCTTTTTACAGAGTTTTCAGTCTTCATCTGGGTATAGAGTTTGGTCAGGTATATCAGTTGATATATAGTTATGGAGATGTTTTTGAAGCTGTGGTAGGTTAAGGTTGAACTCTGACATGGTTTGACAAAACAATCCCAACTCACAGTCCCCTCAATAGCTTTATCTGGCGTTTAAAATCAAACCACAGGGTCTTCAGCAGTCCTAAAAACGATGCTTATATTAAGTTAGGTCAGACATAACTTCACAGCGCTGTGGAGTAAGGTCTGGCTAACCCTGAAGTTAACAGTTCACACAATACAGTAACATGTTAAAAAGATATATATATATATATATATATATATATATATATATATATATATATATATATATATATAGTTAAGTGTAATTTGCTGTAATCAATGTGTTGCTGCGTGTATTTTGTCCATAGCAATCCAACCAAATTATCTTCAAAACTTGCCATTTTCAGCGTGTAGCTTGCTCGCTCGAAGTTTGTAGTTTTTTCCTGTAACAAAGGGATTTTGAGAACGGCAACACACAAAAAACTTCATCAGGCTTTATCCTGCATATGTACTTCCTTTGATTCAGCCCAGTTCCAGGGTAAGAGGAGCTTTGTAAACCTACACTTCATTCAATTAAAGTTCTGACAGTTTCACAAATTTCAAAAAGACCAATTTTTGTTGTATAATTTTGCTTTGTCTGCATGTTGACCCAGGCATTGCTGTAGTGGCCAAAAGAAAGAAACATCAGTCTCCATGAAGTCGCCATATCATTTATTATAATTCATACCATTAACTGCATAAAGAACAGAAATACAGTTTGTTTTTCTTATATGCAGTGATAACTTTCCTGATCCAGACTATATGAAGTCAGGCCACAGTGTATGACTAAACTATAAAGTAAAATATGTTTATATATTTCCATGAAGGAGTTAATTATATAAAATGTGGGAATGTGAATATAATTATGCACTGCTGCTTGAGTCTTTCTACAGTCTGAAAATCCACAGTCCTTTATTAATTATATATGTATTTACTTACACACTCTGTTTCTTATGGATTTGACTTGTTTGTTTATTGGAAATGTGAAGCTGTTCAGCCTCGTACCAGGAACACTGTCCATGGTGCTGACTCTGGTATCTGTCTTCACTCAGAGCAGGCCCTTCACTGAAATTGCTTTTTTCTTCACTTTATTATATTTTCTTTTGTGCAAATAAACACACACACACACACACACATCCATAGTTCTAATGAGAGTGTTAGCTGTTGAATTTACGGTAATTAATTAGCAGAGATGCTAACAAGGCCGCACGGTCGGAGTGAACACTTGACATCCTGTGTGTGTGTGTGTGTTGGTTTCCATGTCTAGAAGAGTCACGTCACCATCACAAGCTAAACCTCTTTGGTCCAGGACCCTTTGACAATTTTCCTTTTCTTATTTTTCTTTTCAGCAGCAGACTCTCCCAATCTCAGACGTCAAACCATCCAGAAAAACAGCCCAGAAAAATAGATATTTAAATGTATAATGCAAATAGAGGGGAATATAGTCGCCAAACTGTTACAATTCAAATGAAGTAAAAAACTGTTTTCTCAGAGCCACAGCTGTCTCCATCAGATCAGTGATGTGCCAGCACTTAGTGTACCATAGTTGAATGGGCTTAGGTTAAATTCTACTAAATTGGCACAACTCCGCCATCTACTGTTAAAAGTCGTACCTGCTTCGGTTAGTTGTAGCACAGCATTATGGGAAATTCCTCACAGCAACAACGTAACATGTCTGTGAATGCTTGTGGACAATATAGTGTTAACTACTTCAAAAGCACTTAAAAGTTGACCCAGTTTGTTTTGGTCAGATATAATAATTGTCTGAAGTTAATTTGGCGATGAGTGTATTTAGTTACCAGGCGTTTTATTCATGTTTTACCACTCAAAAAATATCTTCTGTATGCTTACTAGTGCCGTCTTTCCAGACAGAGCATGCTTTTGAGATGAGCATTCACACACTGTTGTCTTCCATTGTAAATGCAGGCAGAGGCTGATTAAACTTGCTGTTACCAACCTGACTGGCTCCGAGTGATACAAGAGACATCTCACATACAGTAGGTCATATAAGCACACGCGTGTCTATGCAACAACCATAAGCGTAGATTTCGGGGGGGGTGCAGGCGCCATGTCCCCCACCCAATATTTAGAAGAGGTAGATTTATCCCCCTCAAACACGCACACCTGGCCTAATCAATGATTTGTAATTGGACCTGCTGAGAGAGAGAGCAGGAGAAAAGAAATGTGTGTGTGTGTGTGTGTGTGTGTGTGTGTATAATCTCCCGACTGGATTACCGCGTCCAGAGGGAACACCTCATTTGCGGTCAGAAACAAAAGAAATTTAAATTTAATTTTGGAGCCTGGAATGTGCGCACTCTGATGCATAACATCTCCAGTGACAGACCTGAGAGACGAACCACCATCATTGCCAGAGAACTGCAGAGATGCCGGATTGATATAGCTGCTCTCTCCGAAACCCGACGGGGAGGTGAAGGGCAGCTGAAGGAGGAGAAAGGTGGCTACACTTTCTTTTGGAAAGGAAAGCCAGCCGATGAGGCTAGAAACCATGGAGTTGGACTTGCCATCAAAAACCAGCTTGTCAACCACCTCTCCAAACTTCCTGTGGGGATCAGTGAGCGCCTCATGACTCTCCGTCTGGTGTTGGCCAACAACCAGACAGCGACAGTAATGAGCGCCTATGCCCCTACCCTAGACTCCAATGTGGAGGAAAAAGAAGCCTTCTACGCCTGCCTGGAAGAAACCCTGTCAAAAATCCCCAGGGAGGACAAGATCATCCTCCTTGGAGATTTCAATGCTAGGGTAGGCACCTCTGGAAGGGCACTATTGGCAAGGAGGGCATTGGTAACATCAACTCCAACGGAGTGCTGCTTCTGAGTAAGTGCGCTCAGCACAATCTCGTCATCACCAACACTATCTATCGACAGAAAAACAAATTCAAGGTATCTTGGAGGCACCCTCGCTCCAAGCAATGGCACCTCATTGACTATGTCATTGTAAGAGCAAGGGACCGCTGTGATGTGAACATCACAAGGGCCATGATAGACTCTGATAACTGCTCGACAGACCACCGCCTCATCCGATCCACAATGGCCATCAAACTTAAAAAGAGGAGGAGGATTCAGAAGAAGCAGACCCGGCGAAGACTGAACCTAGACAGCCTGAATGAAACTGCCACCCAGCAGCTACTTCAGGACTCTCTCGAGGAAAGTCTTCAGCAAGAATATCCTGATGACATTGAAGAGCACTGGGGCCTTTTCAAATCCACCATCCATGACTCATGTGAATCCACCCTTGGGTATCAGTCCAGGAAACATCAGGACTGGTTTGATGGAAATGACACAGAGATAGAACAACTCATCTCTAGAAAACGAAAAGCGTTCAGAGTGTGGCAAAATTATATCACATGTGAGGCCAAAAGGGCAGCACACTCCAGAGCCAAGGCTGACGTTCAGAGATTGGTGAGGGAGCTCAAGAACAACTGGTGGACAGGAACTTTTGAACCGTGACAGCTCAGCCGAACCAGAGATCGCCGACCACATCCCGCAGAGTCCCATCAAAGAAGACATGGGGGAACCTCCTACCCTAACTGAGGTTCACAATGCCATCAGGAATCTCAGGAACAACAAGGCCGCTGGTCCTGATGGGATCCCTGCAGAGAACTTAAAGGAAGCAGGACAAAGGCTCTGGCACCACATTCACAATCTACTCATCAAGGTCTGGGAAAGGGAAGAGCTCCCTTCAGAGCTCCGGGATGCCCAAATTGTCACAATATTCAAGAAAGGGGACAAGACTGAGTGTGGTAACTACAGGGGCATCTCGCTCTTGTCAACAACAGGCAAAATCCTTGCTCGTGTCCTTGCCAACCGCCTGCTACCACTATCTGAGGAAGTACTCCCTGAATCACAGTGCGGCTTCCGCCCATCTAGGGGAACAACTGACATGATCTTTTCTGTTCGCCAACTACAAGAAAAGTGTCGGGAACAAGGACTGCCTCTGTATATGGCCTTCATAGACTTGACAAAGGCCTTTGACTCCGTGGATCGTCAGGCACTGTGGAGCATACTATCAAAGTATGGATGTCATGACAAATACATCCGTGTACTGAGGCTACTGCATGACGGCATGTCAGCCACAGTGCTCAACAGTGGCTTTGAATCTGAGCCCTTTATTGTAGAAACTGGGGTCAAACAGGGATGTATCATTGCTCCCACCCTATTTACCATCTTCATTGCAGCTATACTTCACCTTACTGGTCAAGAGTTGCCACAGGGGATTACAATCCTTTACAGGACTGACGGCAGGCTATTCAACCTTAACAGGTTCAAAGCCAAGAGCAAAGTCAGAAATACCACCATTATGGAGCTGCAATATGCCGATGATAACGCCATTGTAGCACTCTCCCCTGAAGACCTCCAGGGCATTCTAAATGCCTTTGCCAAGGCCTACAAAGCCCTGGGTTTGGCCTTGAACATCCAGAAAACGCAGGTTTTGTATCAACCACCACCCAACCAGCCATCACTCCAGCCCATCATCATCAAAGTGGATAACACCACTCTGGAAAGCGTGGAACACTTCCCCTACCTTGGCAGCATTCTCTCGTCCAAAGCTGATATAGACTCTGAGGTTAACCATCGCCTGAGCTGTGCCAGCGGAGCCTATGCCAAACTCAGGACAAGAGTCTTTGATGACCGAGACCTGAGGGCTCAAACCAGGCTCCTGGTCTATAGAGCTGTGATTTTCCCAACTCTGCTGTACGGAGCGGAATCCTGGACCACCTACAGCAGACACCTAAGAGCCATGGAACTATTCCATCAAAGAGCCTTACTAAAAATCTTGAGGATCAACTGGGAAGACAGACGCACAAACTCCAGCATTCTGGAGGAAACAAATATGCCCAGCATCACTACCATCATAATGCAGTACCAACTCCGATGGACAGGTCATGTCATCCGCATGCCCAACAACCGTCTCCCAAAACAGATCCTCTACTCCCAGCTAAAAGAAGGACAGTGAGCCCCTGGTGGGCCAAAGAAACGCTTTAAGGACAATATTAAGACCAGCCTGAAAAAGTTTAACATCGCGTCCGGCGACTGGGAGAATCTAGCGTTGAACAGGGACTACTGGAAAAAAGCTGTGCAGGAAGGTAGAGCACACCATGAAATAGAACTCCGCCGTGCCGCAGAAGCAAAGCGGCAACACCGCAAGGACAAACAGAGACAGGCTCCACCACCACCACCACACACCACTTCAACGGAAAGGAAGAAGGAAGGTGTGTGTGTGTGTGTGTGTGTGTGTGTGAGTGTGTCTAAAGGGGGATACAATGAGGTAGGAAGGAAGGATAATTGGTGTGAAATGAGACAAATGAGTGTGTCCGGCCTTTGTGTGTGTGTTGCGTTCAGTCTTGTGTGTGGCCGTTCTTCCATGTTTCTGAGTGTATGGCCATCGATCTGTATGTTGTGTGTGTGTGTGTGTGTGTGTGTGTGTGTGTGTGTGTGTGTGTGTGTGTGTGTGTGTGTGTGTGTGTGTGTGTGTGTGTGTGTGTGTGTGTTGTTGCTGCATCACAACATCAAAGAGTTTTTGTCACTGGGCCGTGTGTGGACGTCTGTCACCTGTAGTTTCTCTGGTGTGGCTGATTCAGCATGTCGACTCAGAGAGAGAGAGAGAGAGAGAGAGAGATCCCTGATTGGCTGTCCTGGCTGGTTGTATTCATTTAGTGTGATCTTATTTCTTATTTCTCACTTTTGCCTTTTTTTCCCCAACAAGCAAAACGCTGCATGCTAACATGCACAAAGCGAAGCAGAACATCACAGTGCCAGCTGAAACTTTTCCAATCAGACATAGAGTTAGTTTGTATTCTCCGAGCATATGATGTGTCCTTGGCCCTGCACCCATCACATCTCTGTGCATCACACACACGCTATGTTTGATCAGGGTCCAGGATGTAGTCTGCCACGTCTCTCAGCAGTCTCCACTAGAATTTCATTTATCTGATTGTGGCATAAGAGAGACACTGAAGGGTCAGTTCCAGACCTATAGTCTCACATCCACTGAGTAAGGTCTAATTCAGTTAAATTCAATTTGTATTCATAGTATCAAATCAAGAGTTATCTCAGGACACTTTACAGATAGAGGAGGTCTAGACCACACTCTATAATTTACAAAGACCCAGCAATTCTAATAATTCCCCCAAGAGCAAGCATTTAGTGTGACAGTGGTGAGGAAAAACTCCCTTTTAGGGAGAAACCTGGGACAGACCCAGGTTGGTAGGTGGTGTCTGACGGTGCCGGTTGGGGGTGTGATGAACAGTGGGAATAATAGTCATAAAAAAGATAATATAACTATGACTACAAATAGTAGTTGTAGTAGTTCATGGCGTAGCAGGGCACTGCAGGGCATAGCAGGGCACTGGAGCGCATAGCATATATTCATGACGTTCCACTTTCGGGATGGCTCCGGTGCCGCCGGAAATTCCGCTGGATGTCCTTCTTTTCAGCCAGATGTCCATCACCTTCCTCTGTCTCTGTGTAGGCGTTCTAACCTCCGGCTGATTTGTGAGGACTATGGTTAACTGCTCCTCAGATCTCTGCAGGGTAAATCCAGACAGCTAGCTAGACTATCTGTCCAATCTGAGTTTTCTAGACCTTTCTAGAGTAGGTCTGGATTGTGGTCTAGACCTACTCTATCTGTAAAGTGTCCTGAGATAACTCCTGTTGTGATTTGACACTATAAATAAAATGTTATTGAATTATCACCGTAAAGATATTATTTGTAAATCTTTATAACCATTCCCCAAAAGAACCAAGCAGGCCTGCATCGTTGCACCATCCAAATCTTCTTCAAAACTTGCTCGATGTAAGTGTTGTTGTCGAAAGGCATTTTGAGAACGGCAACACACAGAGAGTGGAAGGTGAGGGTGAAATGTACTTCAGTTGATCCAAACTAGTTCCAGACTAATATGAGCTTCTTTTTTTTAAACCTGCACTTGATAAAAGTTCTGACAGTTTTACACATTTGAAAAAGACCAACTTGTTTGTATAATTTTGCTTTGTCTGCATGTCGACCCAGAACTCTGCGACTTGCTGTAAGGGCCAAAACAAAGAAACATCATCAGCCTCCATGAAGTAAGTTACTATAATTCATTCCAGTAACTGCATACAGAAAGGAAATACAGCTCGTTTGTATGATTTTATAAACTGATACCTTTCCTAATTAAATACTTATTTGAAATATTGGCTGATGTATTTTCAAGCAGATTTATTTTCTCCCAGAAAACCAAAAAACCCCAAACATTTGCAGCATTTATCAGCTTGGTGGTCTATGATGCAACACGCTGAAATGAATCAAACATTGCACAGACACTCCTGCAGTACATTTCCTGACATCTAACCTGCCTGACACAACAACACTGGGACTCTTTGATTCTAAAGTTGAATGTTTTTACTGCAGATATTTGGTTGAAACTCAACTAATGGCATTACAGACAAAGATGATACAGCTGATTCACTGACAAATATCACACTGTTGCTTCAAGGCGGCCATTGTTTTCAGCTCATCTATAGAAATCAACTAACTTTTAATTTCTTTGTCTTCCCGTCAACCTGGAAAAAAAACACGTTTTTGACACCTTTTTTTGAAATTGTTTTTTTTTGCCTTTTCCAACGTTTTAAATTGTTAAATTTTTCCTCTCTACATTTTCAGCTCTTATTTCTACATCCCATATTTTCTGATATAAAACAAAAATTGAAAACGGGTCAATGTGACCCGAAGTCAACACAAGGGTTAAACAGGTACCTAAACTCATATAGTAAGCACATTAACTCCTCCTTTCAGTGGCAGTTTTTAATTGAACAATCCTATCGGCTGCATTCTCCGCAATAAGTGTAGCACAGCCCTTGCACAACAAGATATTGCACAACTAACATATTGCACAACCCAAATAGTCTACGTATTGCACAACTAACATATTTTAACTTATATAACTTTGACTTTCTTTGGTCACCAGCTATGTTTCCATCCATTCTATCTGAATTAAGTGATATCGAATGAAAAATGCCTTATGGAAACAGTAAAATGCGATAGAATTTCATGAATATCGACTCAAAGGAAATACGTTCGGTCTCATCAAATTTTATCTTCATCGATATACGGCTTATGCGATAAACGCTGGTGGAAACGTTATTTGCCGAATAAATAATGAATTGTGATTAAGTTTTAGGTCATTTTATGATTGCAACCCGCCACAAAACGAAGAAGAAGTTTTAGTTAATTTCCGCCAAGTATTTCTGCTCTGTTTGCACACATGGCGAGTCTCAACAAAGAAGGATGGAAGTGGACGAACGAGGAGATGAGAGACTTTTTGAATTTAATTTCCGAGCAAAATATAACGGGTATTTTAGATAGCAAAAATCTAAGGAATGCCATCATTTATCAGGAGATTGCGAAGGAAATGGCGAAAATGCTTCAACCAAAGGGTTTCCGTGAAGTGTCTCTGAACTACGATCTCCCAGAACTGTTTGGAGTGCTGTCGTTCCCACGCCACAGGCCGCCTCCGTTGTCGTGGGGCATTTACGAGCATCTGCATCATCATAGCAATGTGTTGATAGCGTCGTGGTTTTCTTATTGTAGCTTGATATGTCGCTATCAGCTGGCACATAAGCACTATTACAACTTGTGCAATATTGATCATTTGTTGGTAGATGGCGCGATCCATTTTGTCTAGCAAAACTTTGTTCGCAAATGTTTGCTTGAATGTTGTGCGATTCAGTGCGAAAATGAATGGAAACACCTTAAAATGTCTCAAATCAATTCGATATACCAATTTGACCGCAAAACAGCATGTGATGTCATTACGCAACAGGTTTTTATTCGCTTTAAAGCCGTTGGATGGAAACACACTTTCACCGTCTTTATTTGCATGAGATTTTTTTACCGAACTTCAGATAATTTGATTGACAAGTGGATGGAAACTTAGCTGCTGTTACGTTATCATCAGGTGATGTTGGTGCATTTTAAGAGCACTCAGCCATCTGAGATGTTAAACTTCCCATCGGTGTCCATTTAGGTTTGTGCTCATGAGTGCAATTGTGTAAAAAGAAACTTTAACATATTTGAAAAGTGGGGACATGTTGGGATATTGAGGACATGGTTCCAAAACAGTGAGAGCAATGACAAACAGTACACATGTGTATGTGTACAGGGGAGACAGTGAACGCCTCACAGCACAGCGGAGAAACCATCGATAAAGAACATTTACTCACTGAGTAGGTTTACATGCACACTAATATTTAACTATTATTCAGAATATGACAATATACCGAATTTGATTCAGGTCATGTAAACAGCATATTGTGTTTGGGTATTCCAAATAAGGCCTTCTTCCGAATTTAACATTTTCCGATTAAGACGAGGGAAATGCCGGTATTATTTCGGTTTTAGAGGTATTCTTTGGACATGTATAGAACGCATTTGGAATTCTCGTCTCAATCTGGGGTTTTTACTGCAGTTTGTGACAGTTTACGGCCTCTTGCCTGTTTACGACATATGATGGGTATATGATGATATAGGTGTTGTTTTCACGGATGGGATCGCCCCGCTTCCCAGCATTGCACGCTAGTGAGCTCGCCACCAGTTTCTCTTCACTAACCACTGACAAGCAAATAAACAGTCTACACCGTCCTACTACCGTGATGGCTGCAGCTGATTGGACGAAGGCGTCAAGTGGGGCTGGCTGCTCCCGGATTTCAAAACCCACCATAATGGCAGCTCATTCGAAATACGATCTCGTATTTTACGAAAATAGTTCACCAAAACGTGTTGAGAAATAGGCCATGTAGTTAAAAGGTCAGTTTAAAAGATTTTCATCAGCTTTTGAAAGATTTGAGATATTATGTACACAGTGACGGTCTTTAAGGGGCCAATAGAGGAGGCCCATCTTTCATTTGTGGGCTAACACGCCTGATTAAACTCCTCAGTTTGTCTGTAATTTAAATACAATTTTGATATTGAGAGCTGCTAAACTGTTTCATTGTTGGAAAACAATAACAAAGATCTAATCTATTCTTTTTATTTTTTTTTACTACGACCGGATTCACCAACTTATAAACTCTACTTTTACACTTTTTTTTTAAATTCATGGTCAATAAACCTCATTTAAATTAAATAATACCTAATTTGAGTTTTAAAAATAAACTGAAAGTATGAATTATTTCGACAAATAGTTATGATTTAGTGGATAATCATGACTTTCCATTAGTCCGGATATGTGTCATCTTTCTGTTGACCAACAAACAACTTCTTGTTTTTTCTGGGTCAAAAATTTTAAATTGTAACTTTTTTTTAAACGTTTTGGTCATCTTTTACGACAATTTTGTTGCTTTTCCCCCCCAATGTTTTTGTCACTTATTGCAACGTGTTTGTCGATTTTTTTCTTCAAATGCTATAAATTGAATAAAAAAACCCCCAACAAATTTAATGAAAGTATTGATCTGATCGTTTATTTCACTTGTGAAGAGCGGTGAAGGGAAACCATCCGCCTTGTTTCTTTATGAACATTTTAGTTGAAAGAAAGAAGAAACTCAAATGTTCTGATGTAGAAACTTTTTTGAGAACAGGTCACATTTGACCCGAGGACAACAGGAGGGCTAAACTGGCTGAAAGTTTTAAAGCCCCCAGTAGCCTACGGCCGTGGGTGAGAGTTTAAAAGTCGTCGCTGCGTTGCCTCGCTGCCTCAATGAATGAAAGTGGTGAAACCTGAAGGGTTTGATCTGCAGCCTGTGTCGTCTGCTGGCTCCAACGAGCCGTTTCATTGGCTCCAAGAGAGAGGAGCGTGTTAACAACTGAAGCCAAACCTTTCCTAATTACTAACTAGTCCATCTGGTTTGTTTGTTCTCCAGCCAATCACAGATCAATATAAATGATATTGATAGTTTATCTTTCCTTGCTGCCATCAAATCTCATAAAGGCACCAAAACCAGCATTGAATGTAATCTAACCGTTATTGTGTATGTATCACAGCCTGATTTTGAAACAAAATTCAGTGGGAACCAATTGGAATATAGAAAATGTTTGCTGATCTTAAAACATAATCCCCAGAAACCAAGCCAAAAAGTAACTAAATACTGTGGGTACTTAAGTTGTAAAACTTGTGTTATTGTCGTATGCAGCTGTGAGTGAAGACTCATTTAGAAAGTCTGCACCATTTAACCCTTGTGTTGTCTTCGCGTCAGCCATGCAACTTTTTGTTTTTGTCGTCTGACGTAGATTCCATCATGTCTGACAAAAAGTTTCCAGTCAGAGTAGATTTATTCCTATATTGTGCAGACATCAGTGGAGAGAAATGGCTGCCGAGAATAAACAAACTCAAAGATATAAAACATGTTGACTGTATGCACCATCAACTGAGGACAATTCCTAGTAATAAATCTGATTCTGACTGGCTCTGAAAGATGGTCAGCCGTACTGTCCAGTAGGGGTGGGAATCTTCACTGATCTCACAATTCCGTTACGATTATCCCGTCAACGAATCGAAGTGGCATAATGATGCGTCCCCTCCTCAATATTATTATTTATTTCTACACATGGTTTTCATCAACATATTCAAGCAGTCAGATATCTATGAACTCCTCATTTTTAATGTATCTGCTCTTAACCCTCCTGTTGACCTCGGGTCAAGTCCGACCGCTTTTCAATGTTTTCTAAATCAGAAATGTGGGTCTCTTTCAACAAAATTGCCCAAAAATAACATGGATGGTTCAACGAAGCGCTCTCCGCAATTAAAATGTTTAAAAAAACATCAAAGAATGTTGACTAAAATAACATAAAAGTGACAAAAGCACCAAAAACATTGAAAAAAGCGACTTAAGGCACTGAAAGCCTCGAAAACAGCAGAATAAAGCTTTGAAAAAAGCGTCAAACAAGGCACTAACAGTGTTTTAAAAAGCGACAAAAACGTTAAAAAAAAAAGTTAAAAAAGCATCGAAAAATGTGTCAAAAAAGTGTTGATTTTCCCAGGAGGACAACACAAGGGTTAAAAGAAACAAAAAAAGCAGCGACAGAGAATCAACAACCAACAGGATATATAGCAGGCTATAATTGATTATGGTCTGTCGCTGCATCGATGCTGAATCGTCAACATCGCAACGCAACGATTAATTTCAACACCCCTAGTGGAAAGTGTGATGAATATGTGTAGAGTAGGCTAAAATATACAAAACATCACACCATTGTATTGCACTCACCTGCTCACACGCTCTGACTTACCAGACCTATAACAGCCACACTATTACATTTTATTTTCAGATTCAAAATAGCTCTTCACCTGACATGCAATATGAGACTAGTACACCTCACTAGGTCAGTCTCCCAGGCATTCATTCCAATGCATAAATCTAACATATTATCAAATATAAATCCCCACTGATGATAGGGTTACTGGCCTATATAAGGTAGTCACTAAGGTAGCCATGCACAGATACAGGTAATCCTGAGGATTCATGAGGATGTGTGTTTAATAGGGGTGGGGGAAAAAATCAATACAGTATAGTATCGCAATATTTTCTGTGGCAATACTGTATCGATACACAGACGCCAAGTATGGATCTTTTATTATATATGTGTTGGTCAGTTTGTCTGATTGACTATCTCATTTTACAGCAATAACATTGAAGTGAGATGAACAAACAGAGAAATGTATCTTTTTAGATAAAACAGATATTGACAAAGTTTCCTTTTGGGGACATAATAATAAATAATAAAATTTGAAGTTGGAAAAAAGGTAATGAATTGCAATATATCGCAGAATATTGCAATATGTTTGAAATCGCAATATCGTATTGTGACGTAAGTATCGTGATGATATCGTATTGTAAGGCCTCCGGTGATTCCCACCCCTAATGTTTAATATTAAAACATGATTTATAAAATTGTGCCTACAATTTTTAGGCTATTTTAATAGCTTAATATTCTATGCAAAAAAAGGTATGTATAAAGGTTTTTCGGCCGCACTACATGTTTTTTTAAGGCCCAGTTTAATACGCACTTAATTTCATCTCTTTCAGTTAAGGGGTCCTTGGCTTAAAACACGTTGACCCCTGACCCCAGCTGTATAATAATTGAAATAAAATGAACATTCACATGTTATTCCAAAAATAAGAAATGAAAAAAAGGTTCGCCAACCACCAACGTGGAGTGTCCGTGAAACCTAAACTCAGGAGAGCAGTTGGTCCGACATGGTCCGAAGACTAAAGAGTTGTGTAGGTGTCATCAGTAGGCTCCGGGCCGTCATGGCGGTGTGAGGGTTGTCTGATCTGTGGCCCGTGTCCGTTCGCTGGCTGCAACGAGCCATTTCATTGGGTTTAATAAAGCGGAGCGTGCCAACAACATGTCATCTGAGCCGCGAAGCCAAACCTCCCCACGTGCTCCAGATTGGAGAGCAAAGAGAAACGGAGCCGCAGCCCCCCCCCTGGCCATAAGGAGTCTATTATGTTCCCGTGTGTCACGCAGCCATCTTTGTGCCGGCCCCCGGTGCCATGCTGAGGCGTTTGTAAAGGCCCCGCCCAGGCAGAGTGCTGGCACATGGCGGTCAGGACACGCTGCTAAATCCCATTAAGAGTTAGTCCAGAGGACACGAGGCTGCCAGCTCCTGTCAGTCAGCGTCGAGATGTCACCTCAGGGAGCCGCAACGCTTTGAATTAACCTTAGGAACAAGAACCGCAGTGATGAGCTTTAATACACCACACAAACATCACAACAACACTACAACCTGAAGAGGACATATTGTTTGACACACATACAGGCCTAAAATATAACTTCATATAGCCCACGTTGCACTTTTCCAAAACATAATTAAAAAGCAGGATTATTATTAAGATACAATAAAAGTGTAAGAAAAGAAATCACAGCGGCAGCCAAGAAGTCATGAGTCGCCCGCAAACTCACCATCCTCAGAAATTGTGACCAAAAAATATCATCTAAGTTATTACTTTTGCCCCGACATGAAAGTCTCAAAGCCTCCTTCACGCTATAAGATTCTGAGGAAGAAAAAAATGATGAAGCCTTAATCAATTTATCTTCTTATTCGGGCTGCACGATATGAGGAAAATATCTGATTGCGATTATTTTGGCTGATGTTGCGATTGCGATATGATTCACAATAATGGAGGGAATGGTCCTTTTTTATCATTATTCTCATTTTCATTGAAATTAAAATGATTAGAGTGTGATTTTTGCGAGGACCTGTACCAAACAAACTTTTCTTTAGTCTGTAGGATATGTAGGCCGGGACGTCTCTGCAGCACCACAATACTTTATTTTAGAACCGTTTGACACATATTTGGCCATTAAAGCGTAACTCTCACCAAAATGCGCCCTAGGCTCTTTTTGTGAATGTACCCCGAGTCAAACTTTCATTTAAAAGCATATTTAAGACGGAAACGCCACTTTTAAAATGTACCGTATTCTCGTTTTTTCGGTCAAATGGCCTTTTGAATGGGAGTGCTAGGGGCACTTTTATGCTAGCCTCAAAATAGCTATTTTTAAACCACTAAGAAGGCTCGACACAACATGAGACTTTGCTCCAAGTCTCACCAGGGGCTCTACACCTTAACGCAAGCTTTGACAACATTGGTTGTGTACACAGAGTTTACTGAAAAAGGTTTTGAACAACTCACTGTGGCTCTTGTTGTTTCCGGCCGCTACCACCTCGGCAGTCAAAACGAGTCGATATCAAAACAAGTAGCTACAGATTTAGTAGATCTCGTGGTCAACGGTGTAGTTCATGTGTAGAGCTCCTGGTGATACTTGGAGCAAAGTCTCACGTTGTGTCGAGCCTTCTTAGTGTTTTAAAAATAGCTATTTTGAGGCTAGCATAAAAGTGCCCCTAGCACTCCCATTCAAAAGGCCATGTGACCAAAAAACGAAAATACGCTAAATCTTAAAAGTGGCTCTTCCATCCTAAATATGCTTTTAAATGAAAGTTTGACTCGGGTACATATACAAAAAGACCCTAGGTTACATTTTGGCGAGAGTTGTGCTTTAACAAATATATATGTATTCCCTGCGATTTGAATATTGCACTAGTCCATATTGCGATTTCGATACATTTGCGATTAATCGTGCAGCCCTACTTATTATTTTGTCAAATAAGCTCCATGTGTAAGTTTTGAAATGTAAACTCCCTGAAGGTTGATAAAACCCAAAATGAATGACACAAATCAAATAAATATAAATAAAAACCATCTTTAAAGGTACCCATACCCTGGAGGAAGGGACACCAAAGACATAGATGTAAATAAAAAGGGTTTTAAAAGATACAGATTCAAGATGAATATTTAGAACAACCTCCACAAATCTGATAACTACATGAGAGTAATTGTAAGATATTGCCATAAAAATACCTCACAGTGGGAATAAAACAACTTGTGTACCAGTCTCAAAGAACTTTCTTTGCTGAACTTAACTTTTAATGTTTCGAAGGTAGACAGTTTTAAAATGATGTCGCAAAAACATGCAATTTTTATAAAAACCTGACATATTCCTCTGGGGTCTGAACACATTTTGTCACTTTGTGCTGAATATTTTTTGTGAAAATGTTAAGGCATGTCTGAAATCTCTGAGACATTAAAAACATTAATATGCAGTGATAAAAGAAGAAGGTATTTTTAGTGTCTGCCTCTTTTGTTGCACTTTGTAGTCCCCCCCCTCATGTTTAATTATGTCTAATAGTTTTAATCATCTGCAACAACCAAAAGGCTGTATACCTGAGGAAGATGCTAAATCACTTTTACTATTAAGGATAAACTTGTACAGTATTTGGTTTCTGTAGAGAAACTGGGTGGCGGTTATAATTTATTCTCCTTTAAGTTTACCATTACACCACCTCTCATCCTTCCTTCCTCTCATCTTCCCTTCCTTCCTTCCTCTCCCTCCTTGGCCGTGCTGCTCCTCTGCTTGGCCGCCTGTCTGTATCGGCCCACAGCGGCGCACTGAGACGCGTCTAATCCTCTTTTGATGAACTTGGTTAATAGACCTCCTGCAGTGGTCTTCTGGCTCTGTTCATTAGGCAGCACACGACCCTGTCCACGCCCCCGGGAGCACGCACTGCGCGTTCTCGCGGCTCCCATCTCCATAAATTCACCCAACAAAAGTGAAGAAAAGTTGAACGCGTGTTACTTTGTTGGAAGTTCTCCGTGAACTCACCGCGTTTGGTCTTTGGGTCCAATCTTATAAAGTGATGGCACCGAGTAAAAGCCTCTTCATCTCTGTGGAGCCGGAGGGAGGAGTCGGCCCCGAGCTTCCTGCGGCTCTCCACGCCGACATCCAGGCTCTGCTACAACGGAGCCGCGCGCAGGAGCGCCCGGGGGCCGAGCGCGCCGCCAGACGCGTCTGCGACCACCGGGACACTCCATGCGCCATCGTGGAGCTCCGGCTGGGGCCCGGCGGCGGCGGGGGCGGGGGCGGGGGCGGCGCGCTGCACTACCTCCAGCCGGACAAGTGCGCTTTGGAGCGCGCGCAGAGACGGAGACGCCTCGCTGCCAACGCCCGGGAGAGGAGGAGGATGCTGGGGCTCAACGTCGCCTTCGACCGGCTGCGGAGCGTCATCCCCAACCTGGAGAGCGACAAGAAGCTCTCCAAATCGGAGACGCTCCAAATGGCGCAGATTTACATCGCCACGCTCAGCGAGCTGCTCGAGGAGGGAGCCTCGGTACCGAGCCGCGCGCCACGGCCCCCCGGTGGGGCCGCTCAGCCCTCACAGGGGACCACACATGTGGCGGGGGAGCGACCGGCTCCAGCCAGGGACTTTCACACCGGGAAGAGCAGCGCAGGCCCGGCGCGCACAGAGGAGAGAACCAACGGGACGAAATGACATTTAAAAACTGAATGACTATTTTAAAAATGACAGTGTTTCCCCCAGTATAATGCAAGCCTGGTGGCCCACCAGGCCTAAGCCACTGGGAATTCTTTTTTAATGTATTTTTAAGACTTTTTAAACTACAGTTCCAGTGGGGCGGCTCTGTTGGAAACGTAGTCATATTTTCAAATCTCCAGTTAGCTTGTAAGACTTAATGTAGAGCCCTATGGAATCTGTTTTATAGGTTTTTTTATTATGAATTTGGCTATTATGTCCATGGTTCTGTTATCCCAGAAACTACTTAGCTCTACATTACCGCTGCCATCAGGCTGGGACTGGCCCCCGGCCCCCAGCCGGACACTTGCCAGCGGGTTAAACAGGTTTTCTGGGGAATAACTTTTTTTCTACAATACTGTATTACTGTATATTATGAGTTTCCTGCAGTAAGAAGAGACATTAAGGTCCAAGATTTATGCAATTTGTCATTATTTTTCGAAGAAATATGTATTTCAGATGTGGTCCTGGTGTCTAAAAGTGTACATGATGTTGACATAAATTAATGCTCTTTGTGCTGTTGGCAAGAAATATATATATTATTATATAACATCTTTTTTTTGTCATTATGAGCTTGGTCATCATTTGTAGCAGAGTTTGTGTCTTAAAAAAAGAAAAAAACATTCCAATAATTTGAAAAAGTTTGCAGACAAAAGAGAAAAAAGGTTTTTTTTACAGCAAAATTCGCCTTTCAAAGTAAAGTTCAGGGCAGAGGATTCTGGGAAATGATCATCAACGAACACAGACAAGACACGGAAGTACTGAAAGTAGCAATTTTTATTATTTTAAAATTATGTACAGGTAACCAAAGACATCAGTCTGCAAATTGGTACAAAGATCAAGTTTTTCCTGCAGGAGGCTCGTTAAGCTCTCTGTCCGTCCAAAACAACAACACGACTGGGAGAAAAGGCTTTAGAAAATGAAAAATAGAGTCAGATTCAGAAAAGTAGAGTCTACTGGTCTAAATTAAATTTAATCCCCGCCACCCCCCCCCCTCCCCCCAAACCCACCCCCCCCCCGTTTCCCATCAACCTCTCCTCCTACGTGAGGAAATCAATTTATGTACAAGAACTATGTACAAAAAGCTCTTCCATTCATTCTTCCAGACGTCTGTGAATAAAGCTCTTGTAAACTTTAAAAAAAACAAAAGAGTGTGAGGGTTAAGCTGTGTGTGTGTGTGTGTGTGTGTGTGTGTGTGTGTGTGTGTGTGTGTGTGTGTGTGTGTGTGTGTGTGTGTGTGTGTGTGTGTGAGAGATCACAGACAAATGCAAATTAACGGGGAAGAACATGCTTGGTGACACGCGCGTCCAACTTTTACAAACGGATGAAATCCAAAAAGAACTCGTCTGTATACAAAAAGGAGAAAATGAAAACGATCACACTTAAACTTTCTAAATCAAAAGAGAGACTAACATCTCTGCCTCCCCCCCGATTATTTAAGAAGATACAAACTTAACAGACTGTCTGGGGGAAACACACAGACACACACACACACGTGTGTTTTCCCGCCCTGATGGCTAATCCCTCTAGGGGAAGTTAAAAAGGAAACTATTCATTTGAACTTAAAGTTTTAAAATGGGATTTTTGCTCAGACAAGGGGGTGTCTGCTGATAAATACAAAAAAAATAATATATTTATATATGTAACATTGTTTTGTGGGAAAGCATGGAAGCCAGATCATCACTTCTGATTTTGTCAAACGGTCATTTTTTGGGTTCTTGGTGTTGGAAAGTGACTCATCGTAATCGTTAAGTGCCCGGGATCGCTCGGAAAGCTTTTCTTATTGATTTTGATTTATTATTGTCAAGTAGGAAGCCACATTTTCATATTCAACATCTCTTTTAAAATGGTTCCTCTGCGTGTCGACATGCTTCACCGCGGCGAACGGGGCGGAGCAAAGACAAGTCGTCCCTTCTGAATTAGTTTTATTAATGTTAATAAATCCCTTGTTAATGTTGAATGAATAAGCAATGCAGTGAAAGACACCGTCCAGAGAGATTTTTCTTCATATTTGTGCTGATTACTAATCTTTAAAGTATCAAACGAACAAGTTCTTACCCATCTATGAAGAAACGTGGGTAACACTTTACTTGAAGGTCTCTACATAAGAGTGACATGACACTGTCATGAATATATGACACATGAACCCTAACCCTAACTTGTCATGACAAAAAATGAATGACACTTATGAAAAGAAATGTTATAACGTTTATGACTTGTTTTTTAATGTTTATAACACGTTCATGACAGTGTCGTGTCACTCTTATGTAGATACCTTCAATGCAGCACTTGACGGAATACCTCCTTCCTGTAATGTGTGAGTCAAAGGGATCAGAGGAGGATGTTTCCATCAAAAATCCTTAAACTTTGGGATTAAACAGCTACATGGGAAGTCTTTCTGGATACAAAACAACCAAAAATAAAAAAATAAAATAAAAAATAAATAAAAAGTAGCAACTTGATCTTTGAATACGTTCAAAGTTTCCAGTGAGTTTTAACAACCTGGAGGGTCATTCTGTTTTAGTCTCAGGTGTGTTGTTGGCCGTGCGCTCGGCATGCTGGGAGAAGCATCGGGGTTTTTTCGATAACGGCACAAGCCCACCAACTGATTTTAAGAAGAGGCTAGAGAGGGGAAGAACACCTCTTACTTCCAAAGAGACTACTTCTCTGGTTATATATGGATGAAAACTCCCATAAAACAGATTCACAAAAAGGACTCCAAGTGGACTCCTGACATGAGGGTGAAGGAGTTTCGCGGTGCGGGCAAAGAGAGGAACCAGGAATTTGGAGAACGTTCAGAAAAGACATGGCATCGTCATCACCACCATACACTGTGCTTCTGAACAACTGTCAGCAATTGTCATCGTTCCATGACGAAGAGTTGGATGAGGCAGACAAGATGAAATCCACAGCAACCAAAACAGCCAAAAAGTGTTCAAAAAACCGAGTTCTTCTCGCAGGCCCTCCAGTCCAGAACCACCTAAAAGAAGCGTGCCCGGGCCAAGGCGCTCTCCTCGGCACAGCCGAAACAGAGCCGGAGAACCCAATCACCGGGGCCCGAGAGAAGGACGCCACTCCAGGGGAAAAGGCTCTCGGGTCTCGGATGACACCTGCACTCCAATCTGGGGCTGAACTGGAGGAAACTTTAAAAGGAAACTTGTTTATAATGTAACTTGCTTAATGTTAATGACACGTTCATGACAGTGTCATTTCACTCTTATGTAGATACCTTCAATGCAGCACTTTACAGAATACCTCCTTCCTGTAATGTGAGTCAAAGGGATCAGAGGAGGAGGTTTCCATCAAAAATCCCAAAAAATAAATAAAAAAAAATCCAAAAAAAAAAATCAAAAAAAATCAAAAAAATAAAAACCGAGTTCTTCTCGCAGGCCCTCCAGTCCAGAACCACCTAAAAGAAACGTGCCCGGGCCAAGGCGCTCTCCTCGGCACAGCCGAAACAGAGCAGGAGAACCCCGAGAGAAGGACGCCACTCCAGGGGAAAAGGCTCTCGGGTCTCGGATGACACCTTCACTCCAATCTGGGGCTGAACTGGAGGAAACTTTAAAAGGAAACGTATCAAAAGCAAAAAAAAAAAAATCTAAAAAAAAATGATTTAAAAAAGAAAACTGCTGGGGAAAAAATCCTCGTTCTGACCAACTTTCATAAATAGAGGACAGGTGGGAGGAAAAATGAAAATACTGACTTGGATTGTATCTTAAATAAAATAAAAATCTGATCACAGCTGGGGGGGGGGCATACCTCATAAAGTAATAATACATTTGAGTTCATCTCAGGTCAATTTAGAAAGGAGAAAAAAAACAACAAATCCCTTTTCATTCAGTTATGTTGGAGCTTCCACCGCTGAAACCATGACAACGAAAACTGCCTTTAACTGGACGACGTCTGGTCACCACACGCAGAGGAAGATGATGATGAAGAACAGGTGTTTGTTGGGTGGGTGGGTGGGTGGGTGTGTGTTCCAGGAGTGAACTTAATCTGAGATGAGGATGGTGGTGACGAAGATGAATGAGATGGTTGTTGTGGGGTGCGTGAGTGTATATGTTGTTTTGTGTGTGTGTGTGTGTGTGTGTGTGTGTGTGTGTGTGTGAAAGGCTTCTCTCTAGCAGTGCTCCAGATAGTCAATGATCCGGGAGATGGACTTCTGTCCTGTGGTGCCGACGTCACACTGCAGAGAGAAAGTAGAGATCAGTTTCCACACACAGAAGGACATCTGCATGCAACAAGCCTGTTCTCACACACACACACACACACACACACACACACACACACACACACACACACACACACACACACACACACACACACACACACACACACACACACACACACACACACAGAGAGAGACACAGAGACAGAGAGAGAGAGACACAGAGAGAGAGAGAGAGAGAGAGACACAGAGAGAGAGAGAGAGAGAGAGAGACACAGAGAGAGAGAGAGAGAGAGAGAGAGAGATCTGCGAGCAACAAGCCTGTTCTCACAGAGACAAATACACACACACACAGATTTTGTTGATAAATAGATGCAGGATTAGTTTTCTTCCAGACTGAAGATAGTCCTGGTCTGATGGGACACTGACTGATTTTTGGGTGATCTGCCCTTTTTGAACCTGCTGATAAAAATGCTGTGTTTCCTCTATGTTGATTTGGAAACGGTGGCCCACCACGTCAAAATATCTGCCGCCACGGACAGACCTGCCCCCACTGCTAAAAAAAAAAAAAAAAATCCTAAAAGGGAACACTCAAATGGCTTATTTTAGATCTTATCTTTTATTGTTATTATTATTATCATATTATATAATAGGTGTTTTTTTTTTATCAGTAATTAATGTGGTAACAGTGTCAGGTGTTTGAGAACAGTGTCTGTGTGACTGTTACTGTGTGAATTCAATCTTTTCCTTTACGTAATAAAACTGCACTAAAGCTCTAATAGAAGCTAGAACATGCATGGTGAAATGAACTGCAGTAGAAAGGCCATCCGTTCCACAGGAAACATAGCGTCATTTTAACAAGTGTTCTTTCAGTGTCTCCTCTGACCCGGATGAGCAGGACTTCACGTCATGTCACACATTCACAAGACATCAACTAGACCGTCAACATTTCTGTTCATCTCTGTTGGTTCTTTTTTTCAACTAAGTTTCCAACTAGGTGACTTGCAGACCAAGATGATGTTCTCCGAAGAGCTGCGACTCACCGTGAGGTTCATGAAGTTGAGGAACTTTTTCAGCATTTCTGTCATGATGGAGAAATCTCCTTTCGGCAGGTTGTCTCTCACAGTAGTCACATTCAACTGGTGGGGACACACAGACAGAGTTAAACGTGTGATACACACAAAATGAAGAATTGGGAGATGTTAATGTGTTTAACATTTACAGCTCAACTCTGATAATTATGAGTGCCTATTGTATTTATCTAAGGTTCTATGTGTGGATGTTTGCATGTACCAATGTGTGTGCGTCCAATAGTGTTTGTGTGTAAATGTCTTCAACAGTGTGTATCCGACAGGAATTCAGTGGATGACGTTTATATGCTGATCCTGACCAGTGCAACCTTTCAGACAAGCTAAATAATGACGTAGCATTAAACAAAAAGAGCACACTGGTGTAAGGCTGTGGTTAATTAGACGTAATAAAGTCTGGATTAAAAGGGATGGAAATCCTTAAAAGTTGCACGTTATGCAGAAAAAAATTGAACTAATGCGCTTGCATGTTGAGCTCTTTGGCAAAGGTGCTGATGCTGATGTTCTACAAAAAGAACAGCGGGGTACACCAGTCCACAAAACAGAAATATTGAGAGAGAATGCTTCTATATCCGGCATCTTTCTTGTTGTGTAAGAGTGAGTGAGTGAGTTTGAGCGGGAGTGTGTGAGTGTGTCTCACTCACCGTGCTCCCCTGACACAGGCAGCCCAGCAGCAGTGCTGTGTAGGAGGCCACGATGCTGTCCTCCATGTGCTTCCCTGCATGCTGCAGAGCTGAGAGTAGGAGGAAGAGGATGATGATGATGATGATGAGGAAGAAAGATGATTATGTTCCTGTCTTGTGTTCTTACATGTACACACTCAGGCCGCGATCAGACAGAGCGTGTTTGCAGGTTGCAAGACGCGAGGGGCACTGCGCTGCCTTTGTTGTGTTGACGCACTCAGACCAGTTTTGTTTTTGTTATTCTTGCTAGGCAACCATTGAATCAACCGGTCTCAGCCGACCGTTATTTTGCTGTGGAGTTAAATGACGTCAAGTGTTTTTGCAAGGCGTTCAGGTTACCTTGCACTGCAGCCGGATTTTCACAATATCACGTGATCCTACAAGAATCGCGGGATCATGTATCGCCTGAAAATCCATCTCGTCAGGCTGTCAAGTAAATGCATTTCTGTACGAACAGCAGCGGACCGAACCAATCGGCGTACAGCGAGGAGCTTCTGGCAGCCACGGCCGTGGTTTAGGTGTGTGTGACAGAGACGGTTTAAAATATCTTTGACTGAAAGTCTGTCTCTGTGTTGGCGTTCTAACCTCCGGCTGATTTGTAACGACTATGGTTAACTGCTCCTCAGATCTCTGCAGGGTAAATCCAGACAGCTATCTGTCCAAATCGGAGTTTTCTGTTGCACGACTAAAACTACTTTTGAACGTACACATGTCCACCAAAACAAGTTCCTTCCAGAGGCTATTTAGCAGCACTAACGTGGCTCCGTCTGGCGCTTAGCGGCGCCCAATACGATTGTGATTGGTTTAAAGAAATGCCAATAAACCAGAGAATGTTTTTCTCCCGTCCTGGAATGCTTTGTGGAGTCACTAGACCTTCCTCCGCAGCGCTGTGGAGGAAGGTCTGGCAAAGCGAGACTAGCGTTCAGGGCGCTCCACGCGAGCAAAACGCTTCATGCTAAACGATTACAAAAAGCTGCCCCAGGCTTCTCAAACGCGCTCTGTCGGATCGGGGCCTCGAGCCGGTAACTTCCAGAAACCACAGCCACAACAACAACAGCAACAACAACAACAGCAACAACAACAGCAACAACAACAACAGCAACAACAACAACGTGGCTGTTACCTTTGTTGAGGTCCAGCTCCTCGTCCTCCTCCTCCTTCTCCTTCTTCTTCTTCTCATCCTCCGGTTTCTCTACGTTGTTGTCGTTGGAAACCCACTGGATCTCCCCGCCCGTCTCCTGCCACTCGCCGCTCTTGTCCAGCGCAGGCTTCGGCGCCTCCTTGATGAGGTCATCCGTCTGCGCCTCGGCCTGGATGGCGGCCCGCTCCCGCTGGAGGAACAGCTGACGAGGACGAACACAAAGACAGTTCACTTTACGTGGTTATCAAACTCTGCGTAGCAGGATAGTGAAAATTAGGGCACGGTCTGTATGTGTATGCTTTAAAGAGCCCTCTAATAGTCATTTTTAGCATATTATTCATATTTGTACTCTTGGGGGTCTACTAGAATAGGTAGACATAGCCTGACAAGCCAGACCCACATCCAGATGTTGGGTCTTGGAACTCACCATTGACGGAGCTCGATCCGAGGGGCGGGATAAACGGTTGTCTTTCAAATTCCCTCTGCACGTAATAGGATAGAGTTACGACCAGGCAGAGCAACGAAGAAGGTAGCGGAGCTAGTTGATAGATTAAACTTTTGCCGTATCCGGTCGGCAAAACTCCGAACACATCTTCCTTTTTTAAGAATGATTTCTGTGCCGTTCTTTGTTCTTTTATCAAAGAAAAGCTGAACTCCGAGTCTTCCAGAAGTCCACTGTTCCCAGCAGCAGCAGCCATAAGCCCCGCCCACCGACTCTATACACAATGTGATTGGCCTGACCAGAATTTTGGTTTTTGCAGCTTGAAAGTCAACGGAGAGTGCCTAGACCCCCCCTAGCTGCCAAATAAATTTGCCGCCACTAGGGGGAGTCTAGATTTCTAGGCTAAGGTAGACATGCTTTGGTGTTCAGAAAACATTAGGCTGCTCATACTGCCCATTGTTTTGAAAAGGCGCTACACAAACAACTTTACATCTACTGTTTTAATTCATGTAAAAACCTCACTCTGTTCAATCTTTTAAAGCAGTTGTGTTCAAAGTTCCCCAAGCCATGTTGATTAAGTTCATCTTAATTTCAACATTTACTGCGTTTCAAATGTTCCTGAAAGTCATTTCTTCAAACCTGACATCAGAACAATCATTCCATCCGTCATTACTCTGAATAAAAGTCCCATCCTTTCCATTCTTATCTTTCCCAACTATTTTCACAATAACTCGTTCCACCTCTCCTCTCCCGTTTCTTTCCGTTTGTCATCAGGCTGCGGTTGCTGATTCTAGCGTCGACCTCGCTGGAAGAGCATCAGCCAGATGGGATTAGAAGGGATGATTCGATTTAGAAGCAGCTTTAATGGTGCTCGTGGGAAACTGATCTGCCACGGCAGTACAGAACCAAGCACAGACGAGACTGGGCGTAAGCGACAAGGATAATACGACTATTAATTTACAATCTTAAATATAAACGTGATCCCCGTGAAATATTTCTAATACAGCACCTGCTGCAGAAATGATTCCGATGCTGCTCGTACTCACCAAACTGTGGAAAGAGTGATACTGTAGGACACGTGTCAAACTCAAGGCCCGCGGGCCAAATCCGGCCCCTCTCAGATTATGATCCGGCCCGCATATCAATTTAGGTTCACAATACATTTTGGCCCACCTAGTTTTTATCACTTTTTCTGACGTTTTTGCCACTTTTGCCAACATTTTTGTCACTTTTTCTGACGTTTTTGGGCACTTCTTTTCTGTGATGGCTGAGGGACTTTTTTAGGACTTTATGTCGACCAAACTGTAAGTGAGAAGACTATATGACACATGAAATAATAAAGTCAAATATATTTTACTTTTTCAATTAAATAAAAGCCTAAACTAAACATGTCTGGCCCTTGGTGTGATACTTATTTCCCAGTGTGGCCCTTAGTGAAGTTGAGTTTGACACCCCTGCTGTAGGACATACCTTATCAGGGCTGGGAGCAACGCAAATGAAATTTCGTTCCAGTAATGTTTTTTCTCTGACACGTGTATCTCTATCTCTGGACTATTTGTTCAAATAGGCCAACATTGATGATACACTTAATAAGTAAGGTAGCCATCCACAGATACAGTTTACCTTAAAAAGGGATGGTTGGGAGTAATTTCACCCTAGGGTCCTTTGCACCGTGACCTCGAGCCAAACTGAGACTGAGTGACCACTCAGACTCAGACTCAGACTCAGACACAGCACACACACACACACACACACACACACACCTGTACAAGTGCAGCGATGGCGCTGAGTGGGCCGGTACAGGTGATGTCCTGGAGCGGAGGGTTCAGCAGGACTGTGGAGTCGCAGGGACCCTGACCCCCCTCCATCTCCATCTCCATCAGACAGTACTTGTTCCGGGCACTGTACTCCACCAGGTTGATCAGCAGGCCCAGACCCTGAACGCCACACACACACACACACACACACACACACACACACACACACACACACACACACACACACACAGTCAGAGGTGTTCATTTAACACACACAAAGACTCTGGTACCGTGTCATTTTAACTTCAAGTCTGATAAAGTATCTGTCCTTTTAACCAGCTTGCAAAGTACCGTGCCATATCTGCTATTATTGGCAGCCGCCACATATGGTGGAGACGCTGCTACTTATACCCTTAAGAACTGAGTATTGTGCTACTTATACCCTTAAGAACTGAGTATTGTGCTACTTATACCCTTAAGAACTGAGTATTGTGCTACTTATACCCTTAAGAACTGAGTATTGTGCTACTTATACCCTTAAGAACTGAGTATTGTGCTATTTATACCCTTAAGAAGTGAGTATTGTGCTACTTATACCCTTAAGAAGTGAGTATTGTGCTACTTATACCCTTAAGAAGTGAGTATTGTGCTACTTATACCCTTAAGAACTGAGTATTGTGCTACTTATACCCTTAAGAACTGAGTATTGTGCTACTTATACCCTTAAGAACTGAGTATTGTGCTACTTATACCCTTAAGAAGTGAGTATTGTGCTACTTATACCCTTAAGAATTGAGTATTGTGCTACTTATACCCTTAAGAACTGAGTATTGTGCTACTTATACCCTAAAGAACTGAGTATTGTGCTACTTATACCCTTAAGAAGTGAGTATTGTGCTATTTATACCCTTAAGAAGTGAGTATTGTGCTACTTATACCCTTAAGAATTGAGTATTGTGCTACTTATACCCTTAAGAACTGAGTATTGTGCTACTTATACCCTTAAGAATTGAGTATTGTGCTACTTATACCCTTAACAACTGAGTATTGTGCTACCTATACCCTTAAAAAACTAAGTATTGAGCTACTTATACCCTCGAGAACTGAGTATTGTGCTACTTATACCCTCGAGAACTGAGTATTGTGCTACTTATACCCTTAAGCAGTGAGTTTTGTGTTTGTTAAATGATATTGTGAAGATCTGCTGCGTGTCACTGGTCCATGAGTTTGTGTATGTATTGTACTGCATCTGTAATATTTGTGTCCCTGTACTAGTTTTCTTTATGTGGACATAAATAAATGGTTAAAATGTGTGTGTGTGTTTGTGACTCACCAGTACTCGGATGTCGAACCTCTGCTCTTGTGGAAGATACTGAGGTACTTTGAGAACACAGTTCAGAGCAGTCATTATTAAATCCTCCTGCTCTCCTGTCTTCGTGCTGCCCCACTCTACAAACACACACACACACACAAACACACAATCCACTCAAATTAATCAACATTTTAGTTTCCAGCAGAACTCCCGGAAAACGTGTTAATGTTAGAGCAGTCAAAGTGTGTTTCTGATCCGTTTGTGCGTGCTAACCGTTGTCGTGCGTCAGGTTGAGCAGGACTCCTATAATGGCCCTCATACAGTCCTCCACGGCTTTCCCCACGGCTCCGTCTGAGTTCAGCTCCCTGCTGTAACGCTGGATCATCTCCTCGCACCTCCGCAACGCCCTGAGAGGAGGAGGAGAAGGGAGTAAGGAGAACAGTTAAAAAAACAACAACCTTTGTTTGGATCAAAGCACTGCACAGTTCACCTCCCTCACTTTGATATCTCTCTATTAGTGGGTTTAGCATGTATAGGTCCTGAGCATGTATGTAATTCAGGCCTGTGTTCAATGTGTGTGCAACTGTACTAACAGAGTGAAAATTGTGAACTTCCCATCACGGGAAAAAAAAAACAAATCAAGGCATTCTTCTTCTTCACACCGATAACATGAAAAAAAAGAAATTTATTTCGGTTTACAACAAAAGCTCTTCATGTGAAGCTACCTCTCCAACCTAACCTAGCCGCAAGACAAGACAATGATTCGATGAATTCAATGATCGTACTAAAGAAAACTGAAAGAAATCTCTGCACACTTGAAAGCATGACAGGTGTGTAGGAGGACAGCCCATTTGAAAAAGGAATTGATCAAGCTACCTGATATAACCTTCATCGTACACACACCGACGATGAAGGTTACTTAGACTGAAACGCTGTATATATATACACCAGCCTTAGTGCGGACTGTTTTTGTCCACAGCTTTCCTGTGGATTAACCTACTTTGTCTTATTAGAAGATAAATAAAAATGTTACAGTCGCTTGTTCACGACCAACACAAACGGGATTTACATCCAGATGTCTAGCTGAATGTCTCTCAACTTGACGATCCGCTTTCCTTTCTTACTCCAGCATAAAACAGAGCAGCATTCAGAGAAAGATGTGTCCACAAGCACGCACACACAGACACACACACACACACAGAGACACACACACACACACACACACAGAGGCCGGCTGCAGCAGCAGAAGGGGTGAAGCAGGTCAGCCGCCTGATGTAAATAACTAGATTAAATCTAATGACGGCGGTGACGGAACAGAGAGCAGAAACCAGAGGCTGAACAACAGGACCGAGTGACAGGAAGGACATTAAGGAAGGCAAAAAGAAAAAAGGGAAAGAGAAAGGAGGGGTGCAACGGTGTAGAATTAAATGTGGCATATGAGGGGCAAAGTGAGAGTTAAGAGGGGGGACGCATAAGAAAACTACAGGAGATACAAATTTGGCGTATACTTTCCTTCTTATGGACAGAAGTGTGCAACAGACGAAGCAACACGAAAAACTTGGTTCCTGCTAAGATGCAGATAAGGATAATCAATGGGCAATAGGACGTGTGTGTGTGTGTGTGTGTGTGTGTGTGTGTGTGTGTGTTTCTGCTGCCTAAAAGGGTGGTTTGGGGGATTATTGAAAAGACAGCTGAAACACTCAGAGAGCCAGAGGGTTGAAACAATAAGAGCAGCGAGTACGGTAACAAAGAGGAGGGAAAGGCGTGTGTGTGTGTGTGTGTGTGTGTGTGTGTGTGTGTGTGTGTGTGTGTGTGTGTGTGTGTGTGTGTGTGTGTGTATGTGTGTGTAGTGTTTAGGTGGGCAGTGCTCGCTCGCTCTCTCGCTCACCCTGTGGTTTTGGGGTTAATTGAGTTAACCGAGAGGACAGCTGAATGCTCAGACGGAGGCCTGTGTCACCCACTGAAACAGCAGCTCTTTGTTGACCCATTTCATCCTCATCTTCATACCCCCCCCCCACTCCCCAGCGAAGGTCCGGTCACACAGAGGGTGATGGAGGAGTGAGAAGGTAAAGCAATGCCGGTTGACTGATACTGCATTTATAAAGGGCCGATATTCATATTTATGATATTTTTCCTTTTCGACATACAACACACAAACTACTAAATGTGGATATTACAGAATTGTGACCATGACATGTATTGAGAGATTTTACAGTTAAATAATAAGCTCTCTGGTGGATGAAGTGTTAGAGAAACTGTTTAAAATGCATCTTAGGCTGACTTATACATTGACACCAACACATATGTTAGGGTTGGGCGATTTCACAAAATATATCGGCTATCAGCGAATGGCTGAGAACACTAACTGTTGTTACTTTTGTCATTTTATTTTACTAACTCAATAGTCCTCTTCTGAAGAATGGGTGAGAGCAGCTGCTCAGCAGGAGAGGGCCGAGAGAGAGACCACAGGGGGAAAACAGCGTGTAGAGCCAGAATATTGTCATATTTCTATATTTTTCTTACATCTAACTTACTGAATCAAAGGTTTATTTCGACCAGACCAGAGTTGCCGATTGCTGAGACAGTGGACTTCAGACTAACAGAGACATTTTTGAACGGATAGAGTTTGAATGAAGTGTGTTTTTTTTACGATGAAAGCAATTAATCTTAGTTTTAGATGGAGGAAGAGAGAGAAACTTAAATTCAGGAGGTGTACAGTTGTATTTTTCTGTTTAATGAAAAAGGAAAATAAATGTAAGGATATTTCCTTTCTTGACATTTTTGTGACTACTTTTAGACAAAACTTTCGGATCAACACAAACACCAATATGTGGCTGAAACACTCAAGGGCAGAGACGATGACAAAGAGAGAGAGAGAGACAGAAAACGAGAGACACAGACAGACAGAGAACGAGAGGGACAGACAAGAAAGAGACCGAACGAGAAACAGACAAAGACAGAGTGAGAGACAGAGAAAGAGAAACAGACAACAAGAGAGAAACAGACAACAAGAAAGAGACAGAAAACGAGAGACACAGACAGACCGAGAATGAGAGAGAGAGAGAAAACAAGAAAGAGACAGACAAGAAAGAGAGAGACAGACAGACAAAAGACAGACAATGAATGAGAGACGAACACACATACAGAACGAGAGAGAGACAGACAGACACACACCGATAACGAGAGGCAGACAGACAAACGCACAGAACGAGAGACAGACAGACAGACTTCCCGGTGGACTACACTCGGTCTCTCTGCTGATGTCAGAGGGCAAAGGTCAGCGCTGTGACTGACAGGATGTCACCACCAGGAAATTAAACAACAAAAACCCTGATAATGACACACATAATAACCATCCGGCATACACAGTTACACTGACACACACACACAAATCTATAGTCACAATTTCAATATGCAGTCAGTGGTCACTATCTTTATATTAGTACATTCCCATGATAAACTATTCTAATTATTCAGCAGACACTAACATGCCCCAGGGAACAGATATGGGAAGATGATGAAGAGGAAGGAGAACATCTTTTAAAAGGAGTTCTGTTTTTATAAATTCAGTTTCACAGCTTTAAGATGACCAGCAGGGTTGGGTTGTAAAATCTGCCAACACAAAATCATACTGAATCCTATCTGAAGACTGGAATGTACATTCTGTGTTTGTGTCTGTGTTTGTATGTGCGCATGTACGTATGTGTGTGTGTGTGTGTGTGTGTGTGTGTGTGTGTGTGTGTCCTCACTTTGCAGAGGAGATGATGAGCGATGAGTCTTTGTAGGCGATCAAGTAGCCCTGGTTCTCTGGGTTGTGGACAGTCACCTACAGGTACACACACACACAAAAAGACAATCAAAAA
Organism: Perca schrenkii; assembly: GCA_025617405.1. Classification (NCBI taxonomy): domain Eukaryota; kingdom Metazoa; phylum Chordata; class Actinopteri; order Perciformes; family Percidae; genus Perca; species Perca schrenkii. The sequence continues at coordinate 941,345 of CM046807.1, forward strand.
GCAATACACATTTACATTTCATTTTGGATAATATAGTAACATTTTAACTTCTCTCTGTGCTGCTGTGAAGGGTCACCCAGTCTTTAGTTATCGTGTTGGTTGCGTCCAAGCAATCCCCAAAAAGGTAATAGGATGCAATTACGATTTTTTGCAATATTCATTTCACGCTCCCAAAATTGTATTCCTTGTTTATGTAAAGGAAGCAGATTGTCATAGAGTTCAACTAAATCTCAATAGTGGGAACAGGTTATGGGAGAAATTATGTCACTTTATAGTAGAGCTGGGCAATTTGTTTCCATAAAAAAATCTGCATAAACTCTATTTACGATTCCATTCGATCCCCCCCCCCCTTCCATTTAAAACCAAATAACTGAGAACTGTAAATATATTTTAAAAATATATATTTATTGTATTTAATTAAAGTGCATCAACATAAACAAAATTGCAAACGCAAACCCTTTCTCTAAGTGAAAAGTCACTGTGCAGTGTGCAACAAAGATTGTTAAACATCCAAATTATTTATACTGTATTTGCATTAAAAAAAATCGATTTTTTAAAAATATGAATCGATTTGACCTACCAATCGATTTTTAAATCAAATCGATTTTTTCCCAGCCCTACTTTATAGTAGTTTTTTGTGTCAACTGTATACATTCTTTTTTGTTGATTGCTGACTTCAAACATTAACGTTTGTTCTCAGATCCTTTTAGTTCCACTAACATCTTCTTTCATCAGATCCAAAAGATATAGTGGAGTCTGAGAGTACTGCGTACTACACATGTATGTTGCTCTATAGACCGTGATGCACTTACACTCTCCAACACGCGTAAACACCTCTCAGCTCCCCACAGAGACGACACCATCTTCTCCTTCTCATCCTCCTGGTTCAAGTTATCAACACACTCCTTCACTGTGGAGGGACAAATACACAACCGGGGGACAGAATCAGGAACCAAGTGCATTGGCGTTATATTTTTCCCCCTTATTGTGAGTCAATACTTTATAAAATCTTTCACCTTTATCGATGATGTGGTCCAGTCCTCCCAGTAGCCGTAGTTCCTCTTTGAACCAGTCTCCCGCTCGCTTTGAAGTCAGAGACAGTAACGTCTCCATGGCTAAATGACCCGTCTGCAGGGAGAGAGGAGAGACAACAGGAATCAAAGCTAAACCGCCTGGCAGCTTACATCTCCGTGTTTGGGGTTTTAAGCCCACAACGTCGTTTTCCAGGCAGCGCTGCATTGTGGTATCCCCGAGTTAAAAGTAGGGTAGATTGTCTGTACGCTCAAATTAGCTGTGCATTGTGGGTATTTTATAGTGGACTATATGGTGAATTAAATTAACAGCAGAGAACTGGAACACCACTAAGAAAAATGACATACACACCATATAGTGCAGTATTTCCGTGATAGGGAAACGGTTTCCAGCTAGGGCTGCCACCTCTTAGTCGATTAGTCGACTAATTGGTCGTTTTGGTCTTAGTCAACTAAGATTTCTTTAGTTGATAAGTCATTTTTTATGCTTATTCATGCTTAATTACTTATTTCCAAGAAACTTCTGAGCACATTTATGGTAAACACAAGATTTAAAGTGGTGCTTTTGCAGGATTAATTGTGGAGAAACTCAGTTTTACAGATGGTTAATTAACTACATTTATATTGTGCTTTTCTAGTCTTAACCACCTCTCAAAGAGCACAGCTCTGTCAATTAAATCAACTAATCCATTAGTCGACTAAATCCTATAAGTGTTAGTCCACTAAGAAGTTCTTTAGTCGAGGACAGACCTATTTCCAACACAGCTCCTGTTTTCTCAGTTTGTTTTCAGACCACGTTACTGTTGAACGCTGGTATAAAAATGGCGGCTCTATCGACACCTTTTTCTCCTTGATCTTGAAGGTTGCTTTCACACCTACGCTGCCTCGTTTGGGCCGTTTAAAACAAACCCTTTTTTATTTCTTTTTTTGTTGTGTGTGTGTATGTGGGACCTGTCCAGCAACGTGCGGGGTGGGTGGGTAAATGGGGGCGGGGGGTGGGAGGGGTGGGCGGATGGTAGGGTGGGTCAATATAGTAAATAAGTATTGAGGGAAGCGTAGTATGTAGAGCTGGGCTATATTAAATGTGATTTATTTATAAAAAAAACTGATTTACGATACGATTTCCCCCCCCCCTTCCATTTAAAAACAAAATAACTGCGAACTGTAAATACAATAAATATATATTTTTAAAATATATATTTATTGTATTTAATTAAAGTGCAACAACATAAACAAAATTGCAAAGGCCAACCCTTTCTCTAAGTGAAGAGTCACTGTGCAGTGTGCAACAAAGATTGTTAAACATCCAAATTATTTATACTGTATTTGGATAGGATTTTTTGAAAATATGAATCGATTTGACCTACCAACTCGATTTTTAAATCAAATAGATTTTTTTCCCAGCCCTAATAGTATGTAAAAGTAGAAATGGAATTCTGATGAAACTGATTTTGATGGAATTCTGAAATAGTTTTTTTTTTCTTCATTGTTGTTGTTTTGCCCTTATTTGATGTACTTCCTGGTACCTAATTATGATGACCCACAGAAGTTAATGAAAAAAAGAAGATGGAGCGTTTGGTCTGTAATGGTGCTTTTCCATTACATGGTACCTGCTCGACTCGCCTTTTTTGGTTTTCCATTACGAAAAAAAGTACCTGGTACCTGCTAACAGATACTTTTTTTAGCACCTGCTCAGTCGAGGTTCCAAGCGAGCTGAGGCGAGCCGAGAAGGTGACGTGAAACCCTGCAGGCTGCTGATTGGTCGGAAAGAATCGTCACTGATCACTGCATTGCTAGCGACAGACGGCATTTTTAAATAGTTTAGCCAGCGGCGTTTTTTGCTGCCGGAGGCTCCACACAGAGCTTTCTCCGTAGCATACAAGTGGCCTGATGGTTATACTTGTGCGCTGGTGTGTGTGTCGAGTCGCCGTGTGTGTGTGTGTGTGTGGAGCTGGTGAGCGAGGGAGAAGTGAGAGAGTGCCGGCGATTAGCTCGGCAGAGAGTAGTGACTCTGGGGTCATATAGTGAGAGACACAAAGTGTCTCCCCTGTTCTTTCTGACCACGGTGGGAAATCTGGAGCAGGAGAAGTTAACTATCTTGTTGATTTCATGTTGTTTACGGAGAAGGAGAACCAGGAAATGAGTCGGGGGAAATGCAACGCTACCAAGCCACGCCCACGGCAGTCGCTATGACGACCAGCCACGCTGAGGCGATACTAAAATCTGCAATGGAAAAGGGACGCACAGTGTGCCGAGTCGAGGAGAGTACAGTCGAGGCGAGTTGAGTAGTTACCATGTAATGGAAAAACGCCAATAGTCCGGTTGGTTTGGGCTGGTGTGAAAGCTCATCCCAATTCTTGTGTGCATCAAACAAACAAACAAACTCTGGTTCGCGTAAAAACGGGGGTCTCTGTTCTCTTCGGAGTGAACTAGGGTTCGGTTCGCTTCAGGTGAGAACACGGCTCCACCAGAATACAAGAGGTCATCCAGAAACAGAGCATTTACTAACCTGCAGTTTCAACCACGCACACAATTTACGGACTACTGTATGATTTAAGGGACGATAACTTTCAGATCCATCAGCTGCTCTAAGCACACATCGCTGGTCGTCTGTGTGACATCATCATCTCTCTCTCTCCGTCACTCGCTGTCTGTCAGCTGATCATTGTTCGCCTTTTTCTAACAGAAACACTAAAGCAGAACCAGGATACCCGAGTCGTTATGAATTTGGCGTTGCTCCATTATTTCTGAGACCAGAAGTGTCGGCCAGTTTCAGATCTTTTGTCCAATAAACCAAGACTCTATCGACCGCGTGACCTGTGTTCACAGTGTTTGGTGCGTTTTACAAAGTGCGGCGTGAACGCAAACCGAACCAAATGAAAAATACAACAATGTTGCAACTTCACCCCCCCCGAATCGCACCAAGTTCACCGAACTATAGGTGTGAAAGCTCCCGAAGAGACTGACACCAAAAAGCGGATATTAACTGTAGATGTTTTAGATCACAAAAGATCTTCAGCTCCGTTGGAGCTGCAAAAAAAATATCTTGACATGTGTGGGTGGCTCTGAGTCACCCTGAGTGAAGAGCTGCTAAAAGAAGAGGCTTCAGTGGACGGATGCAACACTCTAAATGCTGTTTGAAGGCTTTTTCACCCAACAGTTCTGCAGGAAACACTGACTGAATTGGAATTAAAATGATCCAGTGTGATGAATAGTCACGCAAAACTAAAAACCAGCAGCGCTAGTCTTTAAAAAAGGAACATGCCGACTTATTGGGACTTAAGCTTATTCACCGTTAGATAAGTCCATACACACCCTTCTCCCTTCTAACCTTCTTAGCACAGATCCTGGAGGTAACCGGCTCCATCTAGTCTACTGCTCCCAATAAGTGACAAAATAACGCCAACATTTTCCTATTTACATGTTGGGACTGGTATAGTCACAGGTGGTGGGAGCGTCAGACAGAGTTACAACACGCACGGAGATGAGAAGGGTATGTATGGACCTTATCTAAAGGCCTTTTATAGTTGTGCGTCGGCTCCACGCAGAGCTCTCGCCGTAGCCTTAAAAAGTGGCCTGATGTTTATACTTGTGCGCTGGTGTGTGCGTCGAGCCGCATGTGTGTGTGTGTGGGGAGTGTGTGGTAGAGAGAAGTGAGAGAGTGCCGGCGATTACCTTCGGAGCGCGGAGCGAGTAGCGATTCTAGAGTCCTAGTGAGAGAAACAAAGTGTCTCCTCTATTCTTTCTGACCACAGTGGGAAATCTGTAGCAGGAAAAGTTAACCCTCTCCTTGATTTCATGTTGTTTATGGAGAAGGAGAACCAGGAAATGAGTCTGGGGGGGGGGAAATGCAATGCTACCAAGCCACGGCCGAGCTACGTGTGTCGCCGCGACGTGTAGTAACATTTTTCGAGAGGTGCACGTCAGGCTACGGCACTGTCGATTCAACGCACAACTATAAAAAGGCCTTAACTCTGGGGGATTACGGTGAATAAGACAAAGTCCCAATAAGTCGCCGCGTTCCTTTAATAAAAGTGGGCTCCGTCCAGTACCGTTATGTTCTGCAGGTCCAGGTGCTTGTTATGCACGGTGTCGCAGAGCTTCCTGATCTTCTCCTTCATCTTGGCAATCTCTCTGGCGCTGAACTGAGCCGTGGAGTCGGTTTCTGTCCCCGTCACGGCCAGGCTGCCCTGATCCTGGTCCAGCTCCAGCAGCCGGATCATCAGGTCCAGACACGACCGGTCCAGGTCCATGTTCAACCGGTCTCGGCTGAGGATGTACATCAGAGATGCCGTACACAGAGCCAGGTTCTGCAGAGGGAGAATTCATGTATCACAATCTAGTTGAAAATCCACTTTAAAAAAAAACCAGAGTGAAGTAAATTCACCTTTCTTAAACGAAATTCACTTCTGTGAGATTATACTGTACCTCTACAGCTTTGTACCATTTAAGGATGTCTAACAATACGTCTTATGCCACACATTTGCTCACACTCATCACAATTTAACATAGAGGGTTCTGTAATGAACTTCACTCGACCCTTCGCCTATTACTGCTCCAATCTGTTCAAGTATTTAACTAACTTTCTAAATTAAAGATGATGAAAGTAATTAATCATCATTCATTCAGCCATTATTTCTGCCCTTTGTGTTCTCAAGTCAACAATGTAGTTTCCATCTGCAGGTGCGTTTGGTACATGTGTACCGACTGATCCTTACCGGGTGCTGCGGGGCGTCATTGAGCGTTTTGAAGACCTGAGCCACCTTCCCTCTGGCCCTGAGGTGCATCCTGAAGCTGGGCATGGCGCAGCGCGTAGCTAGGCTAATCACACTGGAGAAACAACACACACATCATCAGCAAATGGTGAAGAGAATGCCTTAATATTTATGAAAAGGCCTATTCGCACGAGACTTGTAATACCTGGGGACGTCTAGTAATTTGTAATCGCGGAGGCGGTCTGTGATCTTAATCCCGTGCGAACCTGCCATGTCTGTAGTTTGTTAAGTTCCACTGTAAATGACCTACCATATTTCCCCAAACACAGGGGTTGTGTGGTAATATCAGTCCCTTGTGAATCAACATCTCTGTGATTCGGGGTTGTACCGGCTGAATTGGCAATTTCAAATCAAAAGTTTGGACCAATACTTGACATCCTACGTGGGGGATAATGTCAGTAAATTTGAGTAAATACAGACACTGCTTATCCTGTGTGAATGTGGTGCACAAAACACAGACGTGGGGAGTTATTTCTAAATGGAATGAGGTCCCCAGATAATACTATTCCTGTGCGAATGGGGCTTTATTCAACTACTTTAGAGAAGAAGTTTAAGTAAGTTAAAACTTTAAAACATTAAAAAAAAATTAAAACAAACGTGACCAGCCTGAAGTTGACCACAGCAGCAGCACAATGGGGAGGGTGCGCTTCATTTTAGGGATAAACCAATTGTCGGGGCCGTTTTTTTTTTTTGGCAGTTTGAAGATTTAGATTAAATAATATCGATATTGCAATATATTGCAATATTCATAAACGATTTCGCAATATCACATTTTGTCAATATTGTGCAACCCTACATTTATCAAATAATTGCTTAAAGGAATTTAAGAAAGTATCGTGTTGGAGTTAGTAACGTTCCAAAATCTTAATTTTGATTTAAAGATTTTCATTTTAACTGATTGACATTTTACGATTACTTATTTTTTTTATTTATTTTAATTTTTTGTGTGTGTGTAAGACACTGCCGAGTGTGCCATTGTTCTTCTACGTTTGTAAAAAACACAAGTCAATTAAGATGTGCATAATAAAATAATAAAAATGTTAAAAAAAAATAAATAAAGATTTTCATTTTCACTAAATGCATATCGGTTCCAAATATCAATCATCGGTTTCATTAACTAATAATAATAATAATATAATAATAATAATAATAATAATAATAATAATAATAATAATAATAATAATAGGTATCTTCCTTTAAAGGAACACGCCGACTTATTGGGAATTTAGCTTATTCACCGTAACCCCCAGAGTTAGACAAGTCCATACATACCCTTCTCATCTCCGTGCGTGCTATAACGCTGTCTGACGGTTCCAGCATTAGCTTAGCCCAGCACAGATCCTGCAGGTAACTGGTTCCAACTAGCCTACTGCTCCAAATTGTGACAAAAGCGGGGTCTTACCTAAGGCAGCGTGTGTTGAGCGGTTGGCCACTCTTCAGACCAGTAGCCAGGTACTCAAAGTCATCGGTGAACTCCTGGTTCTCTCCAAACTCCACCACGTCGTTGAAGTGCTTCACATGCTGGACGACTGTATACAGCTGCAAAACAAGAGGGTCATGTCATCAACATGTCCAAAATATACCTCTTCTTCAGGTCCTATCTTTTATAGTAGTAAGTGAACGTGGTAGAGGGGATGACATGTCACAAAGGCCCGCTTGGATTTGAACAGAGACGTTCCAATTACACCGGGACGCCTTCATACCTTTTCACTAGGACTGCACGATAGGAGGAAAATATGCGATAATGTTGTTGAATATAGCGATAAAGGTATTAGTTAACGATAAATTAACAGATATTAAAGTGTTTCTTACTTAGGCCTTTCTGCTGTTTACCGTGTTCTTCTAAAATACGACAAATGTCTTGTTGAATTTAAAACAAATCAAAGGAAATCATTTCCAACATTCTTTTATGGAACAAATTGAACATTGAATTAAATATAAATTGGAACCTCAAAAAAAAAAAAGAATGAGTTACATTTTAAAAGTGCAGTTTTCTACTGCTTTTTTCTTTCAGCTAACATAAAACATCATTGAGCGTCTTTCACGATGTGTCGCAGTCTTTCACGATTTGTATATTGCACCAGTTGATATCGCGATGACGATAAAATAAACGATATATTGTGCAGCCCTACTTTTTGCTCAAGTTATTTATTGTGCAATTCTCTGTTGAGCAACATGCGATTCCGCCGAAACTTTGCAGGTTGAAGGACAATGTCTTCAATTAAGTGGAGTGGCTGCGTCAAGGAGAGACACCGCAAGTCTGTCCTTCCTGCCAATGTCAGACTTTACAATCAGCAGAAAACACACACACACTTTGCTATTGATTCTCTTTACTTATATTTATGTGTTTGTTTATCTGTGTCTCTTATACACACCCCCCCCCCCCCCCCCAATCCCTTGCTGCTGCAACAGTGTGAATCTCTCCATTGTGAGATTAATAAAAGGATTTTGAATCTTGAATCTTAAAGATGCAATCAAACACTGCACTCAAGCCTAAATCTGAATTAACCTTGTCCTCCACTAAGGTCTACCAGTAAAGTCCCTCACAAATGACATGATAAAGTGCCAAATACCTCTTTAACTGTTTACTTCATGGCAGCAGATTAAACAAACTGACACTTTGAAAGGGCATGTTAAAGGAATACGCCACCGTTTGTTGAAATAGTTCTTATCACGGTCTCCCCTGGCTGTAGATAGGTGGGCCAACGCATTTGTTGCCACAGTGCAAGAAATTAGGTTGTTTTTTTGTCTTTTGTTGGCTCACTTTTACTCACAACATGCTAACCGGCAACGGTGGTGTATCCCTTTAAGTATAAAGGGGAGTCATACAGCTTTAGTTACGGCGAAACATTTCTGCGTACCTCTTTGTGCTCTTTGCGGCATTTGAGTGCGGTGACGGCGTCCTGGTACAGATCTGTGGGGAGGGTGACACACTTGGTGACTTTGGGAGGAGGGGGAGGAGCCTTGAACACGCCATCGTCCTTATGAGCATCAGTGGGCTCCTTACTGGATCCTCTCGCTGAGACCGGCGCCTGGTAAGATAAAGGGTTGATGTGAAATGGGTTTTAAAAAATAAATAAAAAAGGAAATATACTTTTTATTTATTTTTTTGTTACTGAGCAAAACTGCCCGTGACTCCGAGCACTGAGAACTTACCGGAGCTGTCTGTGATCGGGAGATGAAAGTCGAAGGGGGCTCCTCTTCACGCTCCAACGTCCAGTGCCTGGCGTTGTACACGGCTTTGGTGGGAGACTGAACACAAAACACAAGCCAGGTATACATATGAACATAGTTCCATAGTCCTCAATATTAAATATTAAAGCAGCTAGCTCTATCGAGTCTTTTAAATCACTTTTAAAAACTCATCTTTTCAAAATGGCTTTCAACACAAGCTGAGCTGTGACATTGTGAATATTGTTTGTAATGATGTTTACATGTTTTAATTATTATTGTTTCTGGGATACTATGTTTTCAGTGGTTTTTTTTACTTCTTTTTGGCTAATTAGTTTGCTTTTTATAATGTTTACCAGTATTTAGTATCTGTACAGCACTTTGGGGCAGTAGTGACTGCTTGTAAATGTGCTCTATAAATAAACTTGACCTTGACCTAACATGTGAGGAGAACACCTGGTGGATTTTTACTTTCTGTTTTTACGTGTCTGCTAATGAGACGACAAAGGGGGGTTGTGCATTTGGTGTAACACAATTTAACACCAGTGTATGTTGTACAGCAGGGCAACAACTAGGGATAGACCCAGCATCGGGACGTTTTTTGTAGGGGTGGGAAAAATAATCGAAAGAGGATGGCATAGCAGAAAATAAACAGACACAAAAATGGCCAAAAGGAAGAAAAAAATATTACATTTTGTATATATCCATATGATCGAATAAGAATTTATACCAATGTAGTGATAAGTAAAACATAAAAATTACTTTTTCCTTTAAAGAATTTTCTTTTTTTACTTACATAAAATAATTAGGTAAAACACATATAGGCTGTTCATCTACTTTATCCCATTATATCTGACCACCTCATGTTTCCTGCTCTAAGAAGCCAATTCTCCACCTTTAAAACATGATTGAGCCTCTGACATGGAAAATTACTGGGACAGAAGGGGACTTTCACAAGCAGGTTTAAGGCTTAAGCATGGAATGACTACAAAATAAAACCCTCAGTAGAGAAAACATTTCATTAAGACTTGTGTGTGACAAATATATGTCAAAATCTAAGCTTTGGCTAGCTGCTTTGTCTAGAAAGCGATTAGCAAACTCAGATTTAGATGTATATTTTTTTTAAATCACAAATGGAAATTTACATAAAAAAATGGTTTCATCGAGATGCATCGATAATCGCTTTAGGATTTAATCTTTGGCCTCGGAATCGAAAGGTGCCAAGACATTCCCACCCCTTAGTTTTTTGGCAGTTCGCAGATTTACTATCAGCATTTTATTAACTGATAAAGTTAATAATTAAAAAGTGTTCCACTTTGGCTCGGCTACAGCTCTGTGTCTGTCCCTCTGCTTCGCTTTCACTCACCACTGAGTCTGACTTAATGCCCCCCCCACAACACTATCGGACTCTGTAACTGGGGATTATGTTGAAAGTTTCTCATTTGTTAAAAACAGTTCTGTGTTGGAGTTTGTAACGTTCCAAAATCTTAATTTTGACTTAATGATCATGTTCACTGTAGGGCTGTCCTCGACTTAAGAAATTCTTAGTTGACTAACACTTATACGATTTTGTCGACTAATCGATTAGTTGATTTAATTGACAGAGCTGTGCTCTTTGAGAGGTGGTTAAGACTAGAAAAGCACAATATAAATGTAGTTAATTAACCATCTGTAAAACTGAGTTTCTCCACAATTAATCCTGCAAAAGCACCACTTTAAATCTTGTGTTTTACCAAAAATCGATACAGCATAGTATCGCGATATTTTCCGTGGCAATATTGTATCGATACACAGACGCCGAGTATCGATCTGGTATTATATCTGTGTTGGTCAGTTTGTCTGCTTGACAATCCCAATTTTGCAGCAAAAAAAATTTGAACTGAGATGAACAAACAGAGAAATGGATCTTTTTAGATAAAACAGATGTTGACAAAATTTCCTTTCGGGGACATCATTTGAAAATGGGAAAAATTTGAAGTTGGAAAAAAGGTAATACATTGCAATAAACAGCAGAATATTGCAATATGTTTAAAATCGCAATAATATCGTATCGTGATGATATCGTATCGTGAGGCCTCTGGTGATTCCCACCCCTACCAAATATGAGTTATCGGTATCATTAAATGTGCTCTAAGCAATGTCACACGTTTTTTAGGCTACACCATTTTTTGTATAGAGTATAAAAATGATTTTCAAAAGCCAGTCAGACACTTGTGTATGTGCAACGGTCGTCTCACGGTCATGCGAGTTTGTTCACCGTTTGAATTATGAGCCCGATAACACATGTGAGAAGTTGAACCTGTGACTCAAACAATTACTTTTGTTCATAGGATTGCATTCCTCGTGTTAAAAGAATGTGCCGTCATCATACAGAGAGGTTTGAAACTGCAAAGTTGGTGGCATGAATAATAAAGAATAAATGTCAAAATATGGGTTGTAGATTAACAGAGTCGGAGAGCAAGAAGAGGAGATAGATACTGTGAGAGTGAAGGAGAGAGACAAAGCAGTGAGAGGTGAAAGAAAACAGGATGACTGGATGCATATTAAAGTGGAGAGAGTCAGCCAGCACTGATCAAACAGCAGGACACACATCCACCCTCATCCTTGGCTCGTCTCCGGTTCTCTTTATGCATTTTTGCCAAACCTGTGGTTGGCGGTTGCCGGGGCATTCATAATGAAAAACAAAAGGAGGGAAGGGCAGGACAGAGAGAAAGAAAAGAGAGAATTGGCTCAAGAGTACTGAGGGAGGTGTGGGGGGGTGGGAGGGGGGAATTCTGCACCACATGGTTAATAAGCAGAGACAAAAGAGGAGTTTGGGGATGAGCTTTGCCGTGCTGGAACATCAACACAGCGCATTAAAAGCCTCCTGCAGCAATCTGAATGACACAGACGGACACCTACCCCACCCGGCACGCCCACCTGCCGCTAAGCAGCATGGGAGAGATGAGAGGGAAAGACGAAGGTGGGCGAGCGTGGCCGCGTTACTGCTGCAGCGCGAAATAAAAGACATGGTTTGGCATGGCGGGGGTGAGCATTGACAGCAAACTGCCTTTTCATTGGCCAGAGGTCGGTTGGCAGTCTTGATAAACTTGATAGCAACTTAAAAATATTTTATTAATGAATTGATAACCAATGCATTTACTTCTATGAAGTACCTGAATAAGTTTACATGGTTTTATTTTCAAAAAACACCATATATTTTGTTGTACTGCACATTGCTGCAGCTCCTCTTTTCACCCTGTGTGTTGAGCTCTCTGTTTTAGCTACAGAGTGAGACATCTCACTTCTGTTCCATCTTTGTTGGGAGTCGCACATGCTCAGTAGCTAGGTAAGGACTACTAGCCAGTCAGAAGCAAAGTATGAGGGCGTGCCATGCTAGCAGCTAGGTGAGCATTATAACATGTGTTCCAAACTGACCACGTTTGTCTCTGAAGTAAAGGCTGGACTACAATAGAGCTGTTTGGAGCAGTTGGTGAACAGTGTTTTCTGTTGGAGATGGTAAGTCTCTTTGGGGGGGGGACTTTGGGCTTTTTCACTTTGTAAACCTATAACATGCACAAAAAATGATATAGAACCCAATACAGGAAAGGGAAAAAGCCAAAAAGCATAATATGAGCACTTTAAGATATAGCTCTGCTTTGGAGTCAAAACTCAGGTATATCAGCAGGTAGTTCTACAAACATGACCGACAGATGAATATCAAACAGGAGGTTATCTTTTCTTGTGGGATGACAAAAAAAAAACATTAATGGTACAACAGTGAAAAGGGTCACCACTGGAGCTCTAGAGAGGGTAATGGTTATGCAATATTTGCTCATCCCATAAAAACCTTGCACTAAATAAACTTAATATGGATGAACACATCTACACGCTGTCATTATGGTAAAATCTAATATCCCCCAGCGTCCTCGGGGGAATAACCTAACAGCACCCCCGCAGGCACACACAGCTTGCTGCAATTGAGGCAGAGTTTTGACAACTCCTCCGTAGGCCGCTTACTTCCAAGGCTATTGCTTCTTTAATTCTCTCTTTCACTCTCAATTGTGGCTAACTGCAGATGGAGTGAGGGAGCCAGAATGTACCGAAAGAAAGTACATTAGAGCACGAAGGGAGGGGGCGAGGTACAGAGGATTATTCGGGGTGGTAAAAACGCAAAGACAAAGTGGTCAAGAGGAAGTTCTGGAGACGGAGAGGAGAGCACATTATTCAATGGAGAGAGGGAGGACCGTTATTGGGAGCCAGGGTATGAAACTAGAGAACAAGACAGAGTACATTATGAACATTATTACGCTCCTAATACTCTCACAGCAGAGGAAATTAACTTCACATTTGCCACTTCAAAAGTTGCCTGCAGGTGCTGAGAGAGAACTTCTCAACAAAGTTATCTCTGCCTCCAAGGAGACTTCTGACGACGCAAGCAGAGAGCACGAAACACAGTTTGCTTACAGAGGCGCTGCTTAAGACTTATTTAGACTGTTAAAAATATTTGCTTTTTTCTGGTGGAGAGTTTAGTTGAGTAGAAGTTAGAAAAACAGTAGTAGAAAAACAGCTATAAGTGTGTTTTCCAGACTGGCTGGAAGTAACTGACTTTTCCCCTGATGGAGTACACACAATTTGGGGGAATAAAAAAAAACTAAAGACACATGCAATATGTAATATTAAACACCAGACGTAGTGGCTCATGTGTCTAAATTACTACGTTCCAGCTAATCCCGATCACCATCTACAAAAACAAATTTAAGTTCAGAAATCAGTCTTGTTAATAACGGCTACAATCGTTCATCACTTTTCCCGACTAAATTAAAATGCTGCAAACAAAAAAAACAAAAAGAACACGTTTACCAAGCAACTGAGAGAGCTCGTGTAGACAAACTCAGAAAAGTGCACCCAGACTACAATCAAATTATCAGTTCAATCCAAGTTGTGCACCTGATTTAAGGCTTTAAATTGCAGCGAGATTCATGCAAGAGCAAAAATAACCTCAAGCAGTAAAACGCTGACGAGTACATATGAGTTACTTAAGACTTGCACTCCTGCTGATGGCATTGATTTCTTCTATAAAAAAAGGCAGCGGGCTCTTATGAAATCAATAGAGTCTGATATCCAGTCAGCCCAGTGTGAGAGCCCAGTGACAGGCCATTAGCACGCTGAGAAATAAGAGACAAGCCGCTCACAGACGTGCAAAGACGACTCAATCCATCCCCTTGGACAGCCAGGAATAAACCTGGGCCAAACTCCTACACACGCACACATGTCCAACCAATCCACTGCCAGAGTTAAACCTCCACCCCACCCCCCCTCACTCTCTTTTGCAAAGGATGATGGTAAATGCAGTGTCACAAAAATAAAAGAATAGAGCTCTGTCAAAATGCTTCCTTCCACAAGGATGTCAGCAGTCAGAGGTGGAGACTCTGGTAGATACAGCAGCTACATTTAGTTCATTTCCAGCCAATAAATAAACTAAACTCAAATTATTTTACTGCATGTTGGAACAGACAAGTGTGAGCTCTTACAGCAAAAACACACCGCACGCGATGTGTGTGTGTGTCACTCTGTCTGTCCGCCTGTCGGTCACTCTCTCCCTCCCCGTGTGCCTGATAAACACAGTTGAGAAGCCAAGACAGCCGAAAACACCATAAACCTGGGTCACGTTTAGACCTAGCATTAATATGCCTCGTTGGGTGTCTTCACGCCTGTACTTAGAGCTGTCCACTTGGGATCAGATCACCCAAAACGCATGCTAACGGCAGGGCTGAACAAAGCCATATTCAACGAGTGACATCTCAATGCCTGATAGGGTGTAACATGAGATGTCAGCCAACACTAAGCAATAACCCGTGGCTCGGTGTGACCTGGCAGTGACGTGGGCGAACGCGGTGCTGCATCTGACCTTCTTCTGTGCGCTGAAGATCCTCCGGAGGTTGTCGGGGTTATTCTCTGCCGGTTTGCCCTGAGGCGGTCTCCTGGGAGCCCTGGCGACCACTCGGAGGCCATCCTCGGAGAAGTCCAGGACGTCTGCAGACAAAAACATACACCCGTCATTAGTGATGCACCGATTACAACTTTCTGGGCCACTTCCGATTTCATTGACTTAGGCCGGCCGATACCGATTTTAGCCGATACCGATTTCATTTTTTCTAACCACTTTACAGCACACGCAAATATTTATTTTCTACCTTTTCTTTAATAGAAGATTTTGCACAGAACATAGAAAATATTTTTAACAGATAATGGATCACTATGAAATAGAACTATATAAATGACTCCTGGTGTGGGACATTCACACACATCTAAAGAGCAACGTTAGAACCATTTCCCTCTTTTCACATTAAATATCACACTAAAAAAATGTGATTTGGGGTTTTTGGTGTGGTCCCTCCACGCCCTACTTTTTCCTTGCAGGTGTTGCATATTGCAAACTTGTTATCTTCTGCACACACGCTGAAGAATCTCCAAACAGCTGACATGTTGCAGGTTAAAGGTATTGTGGAGGATTTTCTTTTTCCGGGTGGATCATCAAAATAATTGGTCCTCCTAGTTGTCAATCAGTCTGGTGGTATGTATACGTAAGGCCGTCGTACGTGCTCGTCCCTAGGTAGTTTTCGCTTTCTGCGCATGAGCACTTTCAGGTGTATATGTGTGGTGAGCTACGGTTTCAGCCGTTCATGGAAGCTCGCCGTTCTCACCGTGTTTCTTCAAAATGTCTGAGGGTCGCAAGAGAAAACGTGTCTACGAACTGTATGACAAGAAGAGAAAGGCCTCCGAAGAAAGAAACAAGACAAGAGTGTTTTTGTGAGACCATTTCACACGCTGGCGTGCGCTAAAAGCACAGGTTGGGCTTCCCACTGATGCCTCAGTCGTGAAGTTTCTACTCCACAGGTAAAGTTTGGCATGCTATTTGGAGAAATCCTTTTAAAATCACTGCTATTAAAAGTTGATGTAAGCTATGATTAGCGATGCTAGCCCTGGCACAAGTCACGCACCGCGCACACACGGTAAACATCTCAATTTGTGAAAAAGTGCAAATCTTCTTTTGGAAAGTAGGCTTGTATGAGCCATGCCGACAGCAACTTGTAAACAGTGCACTCTCGTGCACACGTTTAATAGGCGTTCCCTCTCGGGAGCAGGCAGAGTGTTGAGCATGTGCATTTTTTCAAAAAGTACAGAGGGCGGTTCTTTTCTAAAATTCGGGAAAATCCTCCACAATACCTTTAACTCACCAGGTTCTCTACATGTGGGAGAATAGCACGGGTACCCACGACACACAAAAAGTTGAGAGAAAGGAAAAAAGACTGTGCTGTCGCATCCGTGTGTGAGTGAATCTTTGAGAACTGTAAGTCCTATAACTTATGTTGTCAGTTAATTGTAGCGTTGACCGGCATGAAATCGGGTCATGGCCGAGCACGTGAAAACCCTCCAATACAGTTCTATCGGTGCATCTCTAGTCATCATCAATAAAACTATACAGTATGTCAGGATGAGTGGAAATCTTCACAACGCTGTGCTTATTGGTCCCATTTATCAGTGACAGAATTAGGACTGTTCTGTGTGGGCACTAACTGCGAGCCTTTCCCTTCTGAACTGATCAAAATTACACTTTTTAGATGATCTTCCTTGTGTTATGTCATGGCCCAATATTCTGTTTTAACAGAACATACTGTACATCACACCTGTTGATGTAAAAACAAACTACCGGTATACATTAGCTGTTGATTAGACCCTGACTGCAGATGCTTCGTTGTAGAGCTGGGCAATATATCGATATCTTGATATGAGACTAGATATTGTCTTAGATTTGGGATATCGTAATAATGGCTTAAGTGTCTTTTCCTGGTTTTAAAGGCTGCATTACAGTAAAGTGATGTACTTTTCTGAACTTACCAGACTGTTGTAACTGTTCTATTATTTGCCTTTACCCACTTAGTCATTATATCCACATTACTGGTGATTATTTATCAAAATCTCATTGTCCCAATAGTCAACTTTACAATATCGTTGCGGTATCGAGATATTTGGTCAAAAATATCGTGATATTTGATTTTCTCCATATCGCATAGGCCTACTTCGTTGTAAGAAAAAGTAACCGTGATTCTGTCGGTGTCAAGTCGTGCCGTTTGTCAGACTGTTCAGTTTCTCTTCTGTGGCCTTGTAGAGACAACATAGTGTAAACATCCAAATCTGAAGCTTCACGCAGGAGATATTGTTTGTTAGGGTTATTAGGGCATTGTGTGTGCGTGTGTGTGTGTGTGTGTGTGTGTGTGTGTGTGTGTGTGTGTGTGTGTGTGTGTGTGTGTGTGTGTGTGTGTGTGTGTGTGTGTGTGTGTGTGTGGGACAGGGTCACAGTGTATGCCGATATGGGGGTGAAAACAAAGTACCGTATATAAGTGATGGTGTGGGCGCTCTGTGTTTGTGTTTACATATTAACAGAACACCAAGAGTATGACCTTAAAGCCGCCCGCACATGATCCACGGCAAAAACTGCGAGGTTAGGGCGCACAGCAAAGAGGCAAAGCGCAGCGCAGGAACGTTCTGGAATTGGTTGCACCTTGAAAAAAAGGGGTCAGCGAGACAACTGGGTCACAGTTGGGATAATTTCAACTTGGAGCGCAGCGCAAAGCAGCATTTCCAACCGCTCTCCCGTAGGAAATCAATCAACGGCCAGCGGAGCGGCTTCTCTAGAATCAATCACGTAGCTACTGCTGCTCGATATGAGGAAAATATCTAATTGTGATTATTTTGACTAATTTTTGCGATTGCGATGTGAATCACCATATTGGAGGGAATGATTATTTTTGTATCCTTATTCTCATTTTCATTGAAAAATGTTAATTATTATAGTGCGATTTTTGCAAAAAGAAGGTTTCTGTAGGATAGGATTTGTAGCCTGGGACTTCTCTGCTGCACCACAATACTTAATTCAGAACGGTTTGTAGGGCTGTGCTCGACTGAAGAAATTCTTAGTCGACTAACACTCATTCAAATCGTACCGACTAATCGATTAGATGATTTAATCAACAGATCTGTAAATCTGAGTTTCTCCACAAAGAGTCGTGCTAAAAGCACCACTTTAATTCTTGTGTTTACCAGAGATGTGCTCGTACGTTTCTTGGAAATAAATCACTCAGCATGAAAAAAGCATAAAACATGACTAATGGACTAAAGAAATCTAAGTTGACTAAGAACAAAACCACTGATTAGTCGACTAATCGACTAAGAGGGAGCAGCCCTAATGGTTTGACACATATTTTGTTTTTAACAAATATTGCGCTAGTCCATATTGCGATTTCGATAAAATCTCGATTAATTGTGCAGCCCTAAATGTAGCTTAGATGAACTAGCAGCCCTGTTACACAAACACAACTCCCTGTTCATCAAGTTGCATTATGCAGTAACGCACAAAGACTTTTCATTGAAGAGTAGGGTTGGGCATCGTTTGGATTTTAACGATTCTGATTCCAATCCCGATTCTTCCTTTTGATTGATTCCGATTCTCATTGATTCTCGATTACGATTCTTTGAGGGGTGGAGTTGAAACGGGTCACGTGCTTATTTCACAAATAAGAGGAAAGTTTTATTTTGATTCAAAGGTGGGTTGCAGTTTGACGGGGCTTTTTCAACGTAAAATAAAGCCACTTACTGTGCTCCAAAGCTGCAACACAACAAGCACCTGGCCGCTACGGAAACCCAAACTTGCGCATGTTAAATTGGGAAGTGATGATCGGATTTGAAACCAAATCCTCCAAAAACAATTCCAAAACAATTCCAATAAAGCACATGTGTCAAACTCCAGGCCCGCGGGCCAAATCCGGCCCCTTGTAGATTTAGATCCGGCCCGTACATCAATTTGGGTTCACAATACATTTTTGGCCCGCCTAGTTGTGCGCCAAACCAAAACACAGGAAAGTGTTTTTTAAACTGCAATTACCTAACATTAAAAGCAGACTGCGACTCAGAAATTCCCACAGAAGCAGAGAGTTTTCATATTCAGGCTGGGAAACAGGTTGTTGTTGATAAAACAATAGTATTTCTTGATTTGCTAAATTCTACGATGGCTAAAGGAACTCTTTTGATGACTTTTGTAGTTGCTTCATGTCAACAAAAATGTGACAAAAAGCAACAAATTTACAAAAAGGTGACACGTGTCTGAGAAAGCCACTAAAAAGTTGGAACAAAAAACAAAAATGAGAAAAAAGCTACCAAAATGTTTTTAAAAATGCAGTAACATACAGTAACAAAAGCACGTCAATAAACTCTACATGTCTGGCCCTTGGTGGGATTCTCTTTTTCCAGAGTGGCCCCTAGTGAAAATGAGTTTGACACCCCTGCAATAAAGAAACGATTCCGATTAGGAATCTGTTCTCGATGCCCAACCCTATTGAAGAGTGTAGTGTAGTGCGTAGTGTAGTGTGTTTTCTTTAACCTGCTCGTATCCTGCTTTCCTGCTTCTCCGCGTTCTTCTTGCTCTCCTTGGCTGGCGGTCTGTCCAGCCTCTCCAGTCTCTCCAGGCGCTCCATCCTCTCCAGCCTCTCCAGAGTCTCGAACGGATCCGGAGGTTCATCGGTCGGCGTTTCGTCCACGGTAACCACCGGGGCTCTCTGGGCGGCCGCGGCTTTCTTGGCCCTCCTCCTCTCTTTGGCGCCGATATCGTCGTCGTCGTCGTCATCGTCGTCTGCGCCGTCGCTGTCGCTCATGTCGTCGAAGCCAAAGTACTGGATCTTGTAACTGGAGCGGCCGTCCGCGTTGTCGCCGCTGTTCTCCTCCTGGTGGGCGTCTGCGTCTTCGAAGCCAAACAGGTCCATCTTACTGGCCTTCTTGGACTTGACGTGGGCTGGTTTGAGCCTGAGGAGAGAACAGGGACACACGGAGAAAAACATTGGTTACATCCTGCAGTCAGAAAGACAAAGTCAAAGCACGTTTATGAATAAAAAATAAAATATGAATAATAAAATGTCAAATCCATTTGTTAGTTTTCAACAGCAAACCGCCAAATTTTAATTAAAATGTTTTGAGGAAACTAATCTGTTAATTCCAACCCAAGTAATGAAAGCAAACTTAATTAAAAATGTCTTTCTTGTGGCATTTTAAAAAAATTCAGAAGCCATCCTGTGACAGTACAAGGACGGTCTCACTTCATTTCACCTAAATAAAAAAAAGGAGTGTACTTCTTGTCCTGGGATTAAGCGTAGCAGCCAGACAGATCACAGTGGAGTGAATAGGCGTGGAGGTTTGAACGCTGAAGTGAGGCCAAAAACTGCTCTTACCTAGAACCTCCCGCTGAAAGATGAAAACGATGTCAAATGTGTAAAAATGAAACACTCACAGAAGGATGAACTTTCCACGTGTCTGTGATCAGACGCATACCTTTATACGAAACCTGTTCAACCTATTTGCTTTACCGATCGTTCTCTTTTTCATCAAGTTTCTCAGTGAAACCATTCAGAAACCAAACTTTAAATGTCTCCTTCTTGAAATAGCCAGGTCCCATCACTGGGACTCCTTTGCCAAGACAGGAATGAAATACAGTATGTTCCAATCTACAATAGTTTTACAATAAACTTTATGTCGCCCCCCCCCCGATTCCCCTTAAAGGAACATGCCACCGTTTTTTTTTGTTTTTTTTAAATAAGGTTATTCACCGTCTCTCCTAGATTTATATATTTGTATTTTTGTCTCAGTGCATGCATTGCCTTATGGCGTTACACACCGACCAGGCGTCTCCCCAAGTCGGTCCAAAAAGTGCCTCAGAACACACCGAAGTAATACGTCTCCACAACAGCAGGCGGCGCTGATCTGGATTGTTGGCCAAAAAATGAAAACCGGCAGCTGATTGGACGAATACGTCACATGTGTTAGTTTTCTCCGGAAATTCAAAGCCAGACTGTCATGGTGGCTCGTTCAGAATACGATCTCATATTGGACTAAAATAGTTCACTGAAACATTTGGAGAGAAATGGGCCGTGATGCAGTGGCAGTTGCAGAATCTGTCTTCATTTCAGCTCAACAAAGGTCAGTTTAAAAGATTTTCGTCAGATTTTTAGAGACTCTAGTCACCTCATTCCGCTCGTCATTTCCGGGTGAGTCCCGACTGCCCCGTCTCTGACTGAACACGTCAGGTCGGCCAAAATGAACGCCGACAGCCCCCCAGACGGACAACGGCACGGGACACACCGAACAGTAGGGCTGTCCTCGACTAAAGAACTCCTTAGTCGACTAACACTTATAGGATTTTGTCGACTAATCGATTAGTTGATTTAATAGACAGAGCTGTGCTCTTTGAGAGGTGGTTAAGACTAGAAAAGCACAATATAAATGTAGTTAATTAACCATCTGTAAAACTGAGTTTCTCCACAATTAATCCTGCAAAAGCACCACTTTAAATCTTGTGTTTACCATAAATGTGCTCAGAAGTTTCTTGGAAATGAGTAATTAAGCATGAATAAGCATAAAAAATGACTAATGGACTAAAGAAATCTTAGTCGACTAAGACCAAAACGAACATAACTAATCGACTAAGAGGTGGCAGCCCTACCGAACAGACTCGAGTCACTGACTTCGCCAGACTGTCCAACGGCAGATTATGGGCTCTGTGTGTCAGCGCCGCAGTTATTAGCTTAGCATAGTGAATGGAATCCTTTGTTGACAGTTAGCATGTCGTGATTAAAAGTGAACAACAACAACAACAACAAAAAACCTAATTACTTCTTGTGGCCTGCGTGTTCACAATGAGTACAAATATCAATGCAGATTAAGACAAGACAATTTCCTACACAGATATTAATTTAGGACTATACATTATATAAAAAATGCCTCTAGTTTGTTCATCTCACTTCAAGTTCCCATCTAGTGGACTGAAAAAGCAATCAATCTCATCATTCTAGTACCAAAAGGTTAAATTCTCATGTGCAATTTATGTAACAAAAGATCGATACTTGGCGTCTGTGTATGGATACAGTATTGCCACGGAAAATACGATACTATGCTGCATCGACTCCCCCCCAACATCTTAAATCTCACGTTGGGATAATTCCGTTGATTGGATTTTTGGTCTGACTCAAAGGATTGTACTTTTGTTTGCCTCGTCTTTTTTTCCTTTCATTATCTCTGTATAATTACCTGATATATCTTTACATTGTGTGCACATGAAGGGGGGTGTGGGGAGCAGAGGAGAGAGAAGCATGGAGAGGGAAGGTAGCTAGAGGAGAGCTGTCCTAGACAACGACTAATATTAGAATTATATTCTCTTGAATTTTGATACGGCTGACACACGACCAAAGAGACGAAGTTCCGATGAACAAATAGCAAAGAAGAGGGAAGAGGAGAAGGAACGCACAGAGTCACGAATTTACAATCGGAAAAGCCTTCGAAAGGGGGCGAGAACTCCGCCGGCAGAAGGGCTTCCAGTCCGACATTCAGGTGGTTTGGTTTTTGCTGGTCAGGTGGGTCAATCCAGTTTGGTTTTTCTACTACTACCAACACAAGGATAGAATTTAGAGCCCGACCGATAAAGGACTCTTTAAGGCCGATACCGATACAAATATTTGATGATTTAAAAATCCGATTTTCCGATATATCGGACGATATATTTAAAAGAAAATCCAGAAATGCGTAACTTAAGATATGCAACTTAAAGTCCTTTGAACAAAAAATAAATAAATCAAAGAGTGTAGCCAACAGGGACGTTATAGAGCGCCCTCTGGTGGACAAACTACGCAACGCCAACACTCAGAATACGGTTGAAGGTGGTTTCATCCGTTTTTACTATATTTTTTTAATATTCAATTATCAGAATCATTTGTTAATCGGCAATTATAAATGCTGATAGTTTGGAAAATCCCTAATATCGGCCTGTCGATATATTGGGCTCTAATATAATTAGCGCTAACCTTGGAGAATACAACATATAGGAGGAGGGAGGGGCGTTTTGTTTGACAATATTTCTAACGTCAACAAGAAGATACATCACCCAACATCGCTTAGAGCACCTTTAACTAAACTTGTTGCTGGCTAAGTTATCTAAACTACACATACAGGGCAGGCCAAAAGTTTAGACACACCTTCTCATTCAATGTGTTCCTTTTTATTTTCATGACTATTTACATTGTAGATTCTCACTGAAGGCATCAAAACTATGAATGAACACATATGGAATTATGTACTTAACAAAAAAGTGTGAAATAACTGAAAACATGTCTTATATTTTAGATTCTTCAAAGTAGCCACCCTTTGCTTTTTTATTAATAAGGTAAATAATTCCACTAATGAACCCTGACAAAGCACACCTGTGAAGGTAAAACCATTTCAGGTGACTACCTCATGAAGCTCATTGAGAGAACACCAAGGGTTTGCAGAGTTACCAAAAAAAGCAAAGGGTGGCTACTTTGAAGAATCTAAAATATAAGACATGTTTTCAGTTATTTCACACTTTTTGTTAAGTACATAATTCCATATGTGTTCATTCTAGGGCTGCCACCTCTTAGTCGATTAGTGGACTAATCGGTGGTTTTGGTCTTAGTCGACTAAGATTTCTTTAGTCGATTAGTCATTTTTTAGGCTTATTCATGCTTAATTACTCATTTCCAAGAGACTTCTGAACACATTTATGGTAAACACAAGATTTAAAGTGGTGCTTTTGCAGGATTAATTGTGGAGAAACTCAGTTTTACAGATGGTTAATTAACTACATTTATATTGTGCTTTTCTAGTCTTAACCACCTCTCAAAGAGCACAGCTCTGTCGATTAAATCAACTAATCGATTAGTCGACAAAAATCCCATAAGTGTTAGTCGACTGAAAATTTCTTTAGTCGAGGACAGCCCTAGTTCATTCATAGTTTTGATGCCTTCAGTGAGAATCTACAATGTAAAAAGTCATGAAAATAAAAAGGAAACACATTGAATGAGAAGGTGTGTCCAAACTTGTGGCCTGTACTGTACGTTAGAGGGACGGCCCAGCCCTGCCGCCTGGCGTGGTCCTAGGGCTGGGCGATATGGACCAAAAGTCATATCCCGATATATTTTGGCTGAATATCGATATATATCCCGATATTTTTTTCCGCAAAGTGAGAGCAGTCCAGTCAAAGTCAAAGCCAAATATGACATGTCACATGTAGTTTCATAGAAACCGGCTATTTCAGTGAACAGTTACAAAATCAAATGAATAAATAATAAACAGGTTTCTTCACCTTGTTCATGATTAAATGCTCAGCTGTTCAAATAACAATAAAATGTAAACATAAATACTGTATAACAACAGGAGTACCTTTTTAAAATCAAAGCTCCATAAGGTGCACATTTAAATAAAAAAAACATCTTAAATAAAAATAGCCTATAAAATAAAAGAGGCCAAGTTGAGAAAATGACATCACTTTACTGTAATGCAGCCTTTAAAACCCGGAAAAGACACTTATGTCATATCACGATATTACGATATCCAAAATCTAAGACGATATCTAGTCTCATATCACGATATCGATTAGGGGTGGTACGGTTCATGAAAAAACACCCGAACCGCTCGGTTCACTAGTCTCGGTTCGGAGCATGTGCGTACCGCACGGTTCGTCAGTCCACTGTTAATGTGTGTATGTATGATGAAATAAAACAATATAGTACTGCTACTGTGTGCATGTTTTGTGCAACATGCATTCAATATGCTAATTGTAGCTATATGCTGAAGTATATTCTGGAGTGTTAAAGATTAAAAGAAAAAATAACAAGAACCGTACTGAACCGAAAACCGTGATACGAACAGAACCGTGGGTTTTGTGAACCGTACCACCCCTAATATCGATATAATATCGATATATCGCCCAGCTCTACGTGGTCCTACCTGGTGTTTTGCTGTTCCGTCTTCTTCCGCTGCCAACCCGCCTCTCCCGTCTCGGCCGCGCTGCCGGACACAGCGCTGCCGCCACCACTGCCTCCAGAGGGCGCTGCGTCGGCGCTGAACTCCTCCACGCCTCGGGGCTGGATGGTGACGTTGCACATGGACACGGAGGAGGGGTGCAGCACCGTGTAGTCCCTCGTCCTGCCCCGGCCCCCTCCTCCTCCTCCTCCTCCCGTCGTCTTACTACCTCCATCAGTCGTGGATTTGTGAAGATCGGTGCCAAAAGCGGCGCCGGGAGAGCCGCTGGAGTCCGAGGCTTTGCCAGAGCCCTGTTTGTTCGGCCTCCTGTACGTCCGACAGTTTGAGTTTCTTACGAGCGACGAGGACGAGGACGTCTGGGAGTAGTCCGACGTCTCCGCCAGGAAGTCCGAGTCGCCACCGAGGTCCTCGCTCGGGCTCTGGAGCCTCGGGGGAGAGGGGCGCTTCTCGCGCCGGGTCTGCCCGAGGTCGGAGCTGCCCACGCCGATGCCGGCTGAAGCCCAGGAGAGCGTGGGCGCGGGGTTGCGAGGTTCCTGGCTGGGTGAGGGCGGGCGGAGGCCCATGATGGCTTCCCAGGAGTCGAAGGGGGACTCCAAATTGGACCCGGTCTTCAGGGTGGTGGTCTGCGCCAGGGGCTTCTTATCGCTCTCGGAAGCATTTTGGTACCACGAGTAGCTGTGCTGGTTCTCTGCCAACGAGGAACTCTGCTGGGACTTTCCTACGGGAAAAACTCAGAATCAGTGCTGTCAGACATCATAGTGGTGTCACCATCATCAAATGTTTTCATGCTTTGAAGTTAATTTAAAATTGTCAACTTTAAACTTATTAAGAACTCAGTTCTTTTAATTAATACAGGATTTTAGAGCTGGGCAATATATTGATATTATATCGATATCGTGATGAGACTAGATATCGTCTTAGATTTTGGATATCGTAATATGGCATAAGTGTTGTCTTTTCCTGGTTTTAAAGGCTGTATTACAGTAAAGTGTAGGGCTGTTCTCGACTAAAGAACTTCTTAGTCGACTAACACTTATAGGATTTTGTCGACTAATCGATTAGTTGATTTAATTGACAGAGCTGTGGTCTTTGAGAGGTGGTTAAGACTAGAAAAGCACAATATAAATGTAGTTAATTAACCATCTGTAAAACTGAGTTTCTCCACAATTAATCCTGCAAAAGCACCACTTTAAATCTTGTGTTTACCATAAATGTGCTCAGAAGTTTCCGGAAATAAATAATTAAGCATGAATAAGCATAAAAAATGACTAATAGACTAAAGAAATCTTAGTCGACTAAGATCAAAAAGGCTGATTAGTCGACTAATCGACTAAGAGGTGGCAGCCCTAGAACTTATCAGACTGTTGTAGCTGTTCTATTATTTGCCTTTTACCCACTTAGTCATTATATCCACATAACTGATGATTATTTATCCAAACTCTGTAAATATTTTGTGAAAGCACCAATAGTCAACACTACAATATCAGTACGGTATCGATAAAGGTATTTGGTCAAAAATATCGTGATATTTGATTTTTTCCATATCACCCAACCCTACAGGGTTTCCATTATGTTGATTTTGTACTAGCGGCCCGACATGGCAAAATTTCTGCCGCCACAGTATCAGAAATAGGGCAGAAGCACAATGTAGTTGCCTTTTAAAGGATCCTGTCCACATAATGCACCCCCCCCGTTGGCTGCCGCTCACACTGCAATTTAAAAACAAGTAGAACTATTCAGAGGTTATTGGGCCCATCCAGTTTAACTCCACATACTGTCGACTATTAAACCAACAGCTCCGCCAAAATCATCACCGCGGTGGGTCCGTTCCGATTGGACAACGTTCAACTGGTCAGTTCTGTCAGCTCATCGTCCTGATATCAAACTAGGCCTGGGCGATGTGGAGAAAATCAAATATCTCAATATGTTTGACCAAATACCTCCATATCGATACCGTAACGATATGGTAGTGTTGACTATTGGTGAGATTTTTGATAAATAATCATCAGTAATGTGGATATAATGACTAAGTGGGGTAAATGCAACTAATGGAACAGATACAACAGTCTGGTAAGTTCAGAAAAGTACATCACTTTACTGTAATGCAGCCTTTAAAACCAGGAAAAGTCAACACTTATGTCATATAACGATATTACGATATCCAAAATCTAAGACGATATCTAGTCTCATATCACGATATAGATATAATATTGATATATTGCCCAGCTCTATAGCAAACATCTGGAAACAAATAATTGTTAGGACAGACCTGCCCCCACTGCTAAAAAAAAAGAAAAAATCCTGAAGGAAACACTGTATTATAATTTATAATATTTACAGGTATCTTAATATCCACTAGGACAACTATTTAATGTTTTCATAATTGATTCACCTGTATATTATTGTCAGAAAATACTGAAAAACATCCATAACAAATGTAAAGGGCCCAAGGTGACGACCAACAGTCCAAAACCAAAAGCTATTCATCAACAATGGAAGAGAAAAGCAGCAAATCCTCATATTTGAGAAACGGAAACAGAGAACGTTGGGTCGACTGACTGATCAGTTCCTCTACTAATGTCAACAATCAGTGGCGCTGGGACATTATATTCTCTGCACACGACTTACTACGATTAGTAATTGATCTCAACAAAAGGATGGACAATTTAGTAATTAACGGGGTAAAAAGGCATTAGGTTAAAGCGGCAGGAAGTAGAATTTAAACAATAAAAAAACGCCAGAATTGGAAGTAGACCTCTTCCTGCAGCGCTCCCTCTCCCCTCGCTGGCAGAACAGCCAATAGGAACACTCCCGCTCTCCGAAACGATCTGTGATTGGTCAAAGTCCTGTGTCATGGGATACTTTTACTAAAAGCCTGAACACCGAGCCATGGAGGAGATGCAGAAGTTTAGTTTTCTCTCAGACCACTTGACTTACGACATGCTGAAAGATTACAGATTTTTTGCCAAAACGACACCATATATAAACTGCCTACCCCGGCTTTAATATGGAGCATTATCACAGTTGCTGGTAAATACAGGGGAAACTCATTCACGCACAATGGGTTCTCTGAGACAGCCAACATCTGTCCACAGTTATCAAACCTACACAGTGTTTCCACCCTTTACATGTCATGCAGAAAAGTGGCGGGTGGCAACCAGAAAAACTGTGCCCACAGTTTGCCGTTGGTTAACTTTGCATGCTGCTCAGCAGAGTGATGATGTGCATAAAAGATTGCACCATTTCGAAAAGCACCTCGACACACTGAAAATAGGACGCACGCACACACACACACACACACACACACACACGTTAGTGTATGTCTTCAAGAAAATCGAAACTGCCTGGACCCACTTGTCAGGACCAAACCACACACTTTGGTTATTAGCAGCCTGTGACCATTTCACCGTTCACAGATAACAAACAGGTGACAACACTGGAGTCACTACTCTGCCGAAACACAGGAAATTGCTAAAGAATATCTGTATTGGCTCTGTAAAAAAAGCTGTGTAAGGCTGTGTTGTCGAAGCGTAGCAAAACTAGAAAAGTAGGCCATTTTCACTACTTCACTGTCTTCAGACCTTATTTGACGAACAGGAAATGAACACTAAAAATAAAAAAGGATAGAACATGTACTTTTCTCCCTTTGTGTCCACTGCTCCAGAGCATCAGCAACAGTCGTGGTCTTTAAGAGAAAAGGGGGGGTGGGCTGACCTTAGCTAAATGTTTTGACCACTGTAGGTAAATGTCTGGCATCTGGACCATCCCAAAGCACTCAACTTCTGTCTTTCTCTACTCAGAGTTTCATTATCGTGTCTCTAAATTTGGCGTCCACTTGAGCTTTTTACAAAAAAAATAAGAGAAAAAGAACCTCTGTGCCAACGCCTAGGGGTGTTGAAATTAATCATTGCATCGATGCATCGCAACGCGGACCTAGACAATTCTGCATCGATGCAGTGAAAGACCATAATCGGTTATTGCCTTGTTGATTTTCCGGTCGTTTTTTTGTCTGTCGTCTGCTGTGTTCAGCCTCCGCTACATTCAGGAAGTGTCTTTTTTTTTTTTTTTAAAGAGCAGATACAATAAAAAGGGGAATCCAATCCATCTGACTTGTTGAATTTGTTGATGAAAACCATGTGTTGATGAAATTAGGGCTGCTCCGTCTTAGTCGACGTAGATCTCTTTAGTCCATTAGTCATGTTTTATGCTTTTTTTCATGCTGAATGACTTATTTCCAAGAAACATACGAGCACATCTCTGGTAAACACAAGAATTAAGGGTTGACATTTTACCTAATAGATATCACCGTGAAACCTACTTTGATTACTTTCATTAAGGCAGTTATTTCTTGTGTTAAACGTTTTCTGAAATGTTGCGTTTAAATATGCAAAGGAGGCGTTATCTCATTCAATATATGCTTCCTTTTACATGACTCTTTGCGGAGAAACTCAGATTTACAGATCTGTCGATTAAATCAACTAATCGATTAGTCGATACAATTGAATGAGTGTTAGTCAAGAATTTCTTCAAATCGAACACAGCCCTAGTACCAATATATAATAATACTGAGGAGGTGATGCATCGTGATATCTAACTGGATCAAATCGCTGACAGGATAATCAAATCCTGAGACCGGTGAAGATTCCCACCCCTACCAAAGCCTGATAAATCACCATATCATGCATTTCAGGCGTTTAGCCGACTCTCTTATCCAGAGAAGATGGCGACAGGAGGAGGAGGAGGAGGTTTACAAGTCTCGCTCAAGGACAGCCAAGCTGTAACGGAGGCTGTGCGAGTGACGGTTTAGTCGGGGACTGATGATCCAACAGAGGATGGACTGAATCAGTCTAATCCTAAATATACTCCCAGACATGGTACAGAACTGACCCGTACAAAACGTGATCAGAAGACACAAAAAAAAAAAAAAAGTCTCCTTTGACTCCTCTGTATAGCCCCAAACTACTATACAGCTCTAGGTGAAAGGGCTTTTTAGAGCTCGCTGTTTGCATTTGCACATGTAAACATTACATCCTGATTACAAGAGTTCAGATAAGCTCTTATTTTGAGAAAAAGAAAGAAAAAAAAAAGCCTGGGTCTGTGCTATGTTGACACTGCTGCAAAAATGTGCGGGGGATTAAATAAGACTTTCAGTTCTTCCTCAGATTGTTTAGAGGACAGAGCAGGGCTGGTAACACCAAGGCCTTTCTGCTGGGAAAAATGAGCTGCGCTCAGTGCTCATATTAACGACAGACGATTACACAAGTGACAAAACCATTATAAAATGGGGATTTTTGAGCTTTCAGAAAATCCAATCCAAACATTTAACACTCAAATAATTCAGGAAATACAACCCTTTCAATTCTAAAGTGAATTACTTCACCCTACAAGTCTGTAAGTGTGACACCCCAGAAACCTGCAGAGACGACTGTTTGGGTGTCACAGCATCAACTAGGGGTGGTACGGTTCACAAAACCCACGGTTCGGTTCGTATCACGGTTTTAGGGTCACGGTTTTCGGTTCTGTACGGTTCTTGTTATTTTTTCTTTTAATCTTTAACACTCCAGAAATATACTTCAGCATATATAGCTTAATTATCCACAATGTAGGATATAGTAGGCTATTAAATAATATAGTTATATCATGTAGCCTAATCATGCACAAACTGAATTTTACTTGACTTTAAGCACATTATTAAGACCATCTCTGAGGAAAGCTAGCTGAGATTTTGATACAGCAAGAGGGAAGACATTGTCGTGATTTCAACAAGCTTTTCATTTATTTTGCAAAAAAAAGGAGAATGTGTATTGCCATCTACAGGAACTTATTTGCCTTTTTTTTGAAATATTACAGAATATCAATTGAAATAACTTGCATTTATCAAACTGCAAACTTCAGTGTAGCTCTTAAAGCTCCGTCTTTTGAATAAGTCAGAATACGTTAAACATAAAAACAGTTTACATTGTTAGTTCATTTCCTATCCTGGGCTGGGACACACATACCGTTTGATAAAGTACTTAATGGACTTATCATTGCACTTACAATAACGACCGTAGCTGTCAGGCCCTCCTGTATACGTATTTCTGGGCTGCAGCTGACAGGGTTTTCTCCAGGATCTGTGCTAAGCTAGGCTAGCGGTGGCTGCGTCAGACAGAGTTACAACACTCACGGAGATGAGAAGGGTATGTATGGACTTCTCTAACTCTGGGGGATACGGGGAATAAGACAAGGTCCCAATATGTCGGCATGTTCCTTCAATGTCCAATTTTAGATTCCGAATCACAAATATAGGAGGTACCAAAACAAACCTCTACTTTGCGTTCACGGGTTGCGCACCGCATGCCCACAGGTCGCACGCATTTAACGTAGAATGACTTAAAAATTAAGTCTGTGAAGTAAACTCCATCAAAGTATTTCTTTCAGTTATATTTGTATATTTTGTGGATTGATTAAAAGTCTGACCAAGGCGGCTAGAAGCCACCGGCTTTATATAAGCTGCTGTCACGTCGCAGACTTTTAAAAATAAAATTCTTTATAATTATAATAGATAACATCACAGTGTAAATTTACAGTTAAGTGGCATGGAGTTTTGATTTCATTTTCTGTTCAAATTGGAACAGGGTATCACAATCTTCTTGGATATGACCTTATCAGTCTGAAGGCAGCCGAAGTGAACACTACATATTGGCATACTTTATCAGAAGAGTTATTTGGTCAAGGATTTTGTCATATTTACCGAGTCAACATCCCCATGGCAGCGTTTCAGCTGAACTTTCGGCGACACGCTGGCTTCCCTTCGACACGGCTCAGTGTCCTAACACTGTGGAAACGTCACTCTGAGCACAAGTGCTCACCGAGACACAGCTTGTTGTTCGGAATCTGTTCAAGTGGCTGGCGTCTCTGGCAGGTGGCCAGCAGCAGTCACGGAGAGCGGAGGGCAAGGCGAGCTGAAAGCAGCGAGGACGACGCTGACAGCGACCACCGGAGAAACAACAACACGGATTTCTCCCATGTTGCTTGGTTAAAAGTGCTCATATTATGCTCATTTATTGTATTTAAAAGGTAGGTTTAGAGGCAAAAAAAACACCATATTGTTGTTGTACTGCACATTGCTGCACCTCCTCTTTTCACCCTGTGTGTTGAGCTCTCTGTTTTAGCTACAGAGCGAGACATCTCAACTTCTGTTCCTTCTTTGTTGGGAGTCACACATGCTCAGTAGCTAGGTAAGGACTACTAGCCAGTCAGAAGCAGAGTATGAGGGCGTGCCCTGACGGTACCTAGGTAAGGACTACTAGCCAGTCAGAAGCAGAGTATGAGGTCCTGACAGTACCTAGGTAAGGACTACTGGCCAGTCAGAAGCAGAGTATGAGGGCGTGCCCTGACAGTAGCGAGGTAAGGACTACTAACCAGTCAGAAGCAGAGTATGAGGTCCTGACAGTACCTAGGTAAGGACTACTAGCCAGTCAGAAGCTGACTGACTGATCATTTGTCTCATTACTGTCATTTTCATTGAAAAATATTAAAATATAAATGATTACAGTGTGATTTTAGCGAGGATCTGTACCTGTTTTGTTTATAATTTTTGGGGGGCTTTTCCCTTTATTCAATAGTGAATAGACAGGAAAGGGGGGGAGAGAGAGAGAGAGAGAGAGAGAGAGAGAGAGAGAGAGAGAGATTTGACACATATTTTGCCTTTAACAAATATTGCGCACCCCCTGCGATTTGAATATTGCACTAGTCCATACTGCGATTTAGACGAGACCGAGTTTAAATCCGTTCCGATTCCGAGAGGAGATCTTCAACAAGTGGTCTTGAGAGCGGTCCTAAGTCCAAGACCGATCTAGATTACTAACAACACCGGTGTTACTGCTCCGGTAACGCTCAGTGAAAACTGTACTCTAAGTTATGTGACCTTTGGCGTTAAAAATGGGGTTTTATAGGAGGTCACTGAGTTTGTCATCTGAAAAACCCAGAATCTAATTACGATCTGTGAGCCATCGGATGACATCGCAAGCTCGACAAGGATTTTTTTTATTACCAGGTAAGATTTTTGTTTTGTGCCAAAAGTAATTTGTGAGGTTAACATGCGCCCGTTTGAAAACCAGGGCTTATGATGCGCTCATCCGAGCCATATGTGCTTCAATTAGACCAGATTAAAAAAAGCTTATCTTTCTCCAACTGACAGGAGCTATTCAGAGGTTAGTCAATAGATTCAAGGAGATCTTTTATCATCGCCATTATATCAAAAGACATTCTAAAAAACATCAAATTCCAGGCCATTCAGTGACCATAATGTAAAAAAAAAAAAATATCTCCGATGTCCTGAATCAATAAAGTGATTATCTGGGGTTGTTATGTGCTTTGAACATCAATTGATAACTTGCTGTACTGATTCTACAACCAACAGCACTCATAATGACTTGTCTTAGCCATCCACTGTTCTTTTTATATAAAACGTATATAAGCTAATATCTGAGCTGTTTGTTTTGTTTTTTTACTGTTGATAAGACTAAATTAGTATTGCCAAGACACTACTGACGAGTCTAGTTACCTCGCATGGACATCTATCATTATATTGACATTTTAATACATTAAACTAGGGCTGGGCAATATGTCGGTATTATATCAATATCGTGATATGACTAGATATCGTCTTAGATTTTGGATATCGTGATATGACATAAGTGTTGTCTTTTCCTGGTTTTAAAGGCTACATTACAGTAAAGTGATGTACTTTTCTGAACCTACCAGACTGTTCTAGCTGTTCTATTATTTGCCTTTTCCCACTTAGACATTATGTCCACATTACTGATGATTATTCATCTAAAATCTTAATGTGAAGATATTTTGTTAAAGCACCAATTATCAACCCTAGAATATCGCAGCAATATCGATATCGAGGTATTTGGTCAAGAATATCGTGATATTTATATCTGATTTTTCTCCATATTGCCCAGCACTACATTAAACGATATGATAACTAAATGAATAAGTAGATGTACTGAGCTGAAAGGTTTCAAATTCTGCGCATTACCGATGCTGGCAGTGCTGCTGTTGAAGAACCGAGCGGTGTCCTCCATCACCCTGGGCTGGCTCCTGTCGTTGGGCAGCCACGACGCCCCTGTCCCGGACGTCAAAGTGTGGGATCCACCCTGGAGGCTGGACCTGCTCCCCGCGTCCAGAGAAAGCCCGGGCCTCTCCGACTGCGGGGGCTCCGCGGGGGTCGGCTTGGCGGGGGACGACTTGCTGGCGCTGCGGGAAGACACCGGCTTGGACTCCTCGTCGCTGTCGAATCCAAACGGGTCCTCCATGCCGTCTGCGCTCGGACGGGGTCTCTTGTAAACCTCCAGGACTGAGTCATTCTTGGGGGCGCCGGCGCGCTTGGAGCCCACCTTGGCCTTGTAGGTGGTGTCGCCCCATTTGGTACTAAGGGTGCCTCTCTTGGTGGACAGAACCTCGTCAAACTTGGACGTGCCCTCTCCTACCTTGCGGCTGTAGGTTTTACCAAATCTAGATGTCATTGTTGCATCTGGGTCATATTCTCTACGACAAGAGAACAGAAAAAAAAATGTCATTGATGGATGTAATTTTCACTCAAGAACACACATATGTATGTACAGTGCTAAGCATACGTGAATACACCCATGCTCAAGTTGACTAAAAAAATTATCTTTTGGAAACTGAGAAAAGAGATTGGCATGGGGTAGTTTCCATAAAATTATCTCTCAATGCAAATCAAACCAGCTGTTAGGCTAACTGAAATAAAACCATGCCAATCTCTAGGTATGGTGAAGGGTATGTGATGATGTGGGGGGGCTATTTTAATTCCAAAGGCCGAGGGAACTTTATCAGGATGCATAGTATCCTGGATCCATGAAATAACTGGCCTTTAAAATAAACATCTGCCTGGCTCTATGGGAATTTAACATAGGGGTGGACTGACTTATGCCCCCTGTATTTTAAGGAAGAACATTTATTTATTTACGATACATTATTCATTCTCAAAGAAAATTGGTGTCCTTAAAGGTTGGATTATTCCTCTCTTTTTTTTAATTAAGGCATTAAGATCAATTTCCCAAAGATGGTTTTTATTCCTCTTTTTAGTAAACTTTGACATGGGTGTATTCACTTATGCCTAGCACTTAGAGCTGGGTAATATATCGATATTGTGATATGTGACTAGATATCATCTTAGATTTTGGATATGTAATATGGCATAAGTGTCTTTTCCTGGTTTTAAAGGCTGCATTACAGTAAAAGTGATGCAATTTCCTGAAGTTACCAGACTGTTGTAACTGTTCTATGATTTTGCATTTACTTAGTCATTATACCCACATTACTGATGATTATTTATCAAAAAATTCATTGTGTAAATATTTTGTGAAAGCACCAATAGTCAACACTACAATATCGTTGCGGTATCGAGGTATTTGGTCAAAAATATTATTATATATCGTCCAGCCATACTAGCACTGTATATATAGTTTATTCAAGTTTGCAAACTGATCAGCAGTAGCCAGTGTCAGTCATGTTCGCTGACAGATGAGAATCAGATGAAGTATTTAGTCAAGAGATCGGGCTCTTACCGTCCATGTTTTGGTTTACAATCGGTAAAAATGTGTATCATTGTATAAATATAATTTATTTTACATTTAGGTTAATATGCAAGACGCTTAACGTTAGCTCAGGTGTGGGAATTACAAGCAGACAGCTCGAGTGCTTCTCAGCCAGCTGTTGGACAAAACAAGGCTAACGTTAGCTTGCCAGCGAGCTAATGGCGCTAATATAGCTGCTATCAGCACTGGTGAGGATGCTAGCAGAAGAAATTAATGGAAACACACAAAACACACTGGTGGAAGGGAGATGCGTCAGGCGGTACATCCGTGAGATATGCGTAACGTAGAAACACAACACATTTACCCTGGGATACTAATAAGCGCAAGTTAGCATATATATCTATGGAGTTAGCATTAGCAAAAAAAGCTCAACAGAGGAGACAGCAAACTGCTAGCTCGAAGCTAACAGCTAACAATAACTACAAGCTGACATCGTGTCGAACCAACGGCGAAAACTTCCAACACAGACCGTTTTCTACCGGTACAAGAACATTGACTGTTGTCTGTATGTCCACTTACTTGGTGAGCTAAAGGGCCGATCCGCACAAAGCCCACTCCCGAACCAAAACGGCCGTCAAATTCGCCCAGTACCGCCGGGCCTGCTTCCCGGATCCAAGCAGCCCTGCACAGTATAAACAAGGCCGAACAAACGCCCTTAACGGCGAGTTACCGGGTTTGAAACACCGTGGCGAGCACGGCAGACCCAGACTTCTGAGAAAATATACCGTCTATAACCCTGTATGAAGATATCGGCTTATATTTTTAAGCTAAATCGCACTCGATTGTTTCCTCCGGGTTGCGACGAAGGCTTCCATTGGACTCCCCCGCTGCTGCGTCAAGTTAACCGGAGACAGCAGAACGTGACCGGATGTGCGGTAATCTATTCCTTAGAAATAAAAGTACTGAGGGAACATACGGAAAGAACATTGTGGCTAAAAAGCCAAGCTGGCATGCAAACGTTTATAAAATGATGTTTGCAAAATGTGAATGTAATACAGTCCATTCATTTACACATTATTTAATGTCACACTGATACATTATTTTGCTAGGTTTTTGGCATGTACGTTCTTATATAAATACACGTTTTAATCATAACCGGAATTGCTTGTATGCCGTATTTCGACCTTCACGCTATATCGTTATCAATCTTGCCGCGTTCAGGTGCTCCCATTAAACTCGTAAAAAAACAATATGTATGCCAGTAAATGCAGCATATTTAACTCTGCACCCCCAAAGAAGGAGCAAAAATGAACAATAGAAATAAAACTCAGTGAAAAAAACCGTCCTATGAGTAGGCTATTAACCCACTGAAAATACTTACACTTACATTTTTTTACATGATACAAAAGAGGATTGTGAACTGCCCCACGATGTGGTGCTTTAGTTTATTGAAGAAAAAACAGGTTTATCAGCCATCAAACATACAATGTGCAACAACAGCAGCAGCAGCAACAACAACATTAGTGGATCCAAACACATGAGACAATTCAACTGTCAATAATTGATTAAAGACATTTGGTAATTAAGCTCCACCAGAGGAGACAGAATCCAGTCATTAACAAAACACATCACTTTATTCATTGATTTATTTTAACGAATTGAATAATTTTTTTTTAAATTAGAGCCTCGTCAATACCTCGGACTCTAAAGTGTGACTGCGAGACAGAAAGCCCTGGGTGGTCCAGAAGCTAAAAGTTTGGATGCTGGGACAACATCTTGTTCATACATTACATTAAAATCATGATTTTTACTTTACTTAAATTACACTTTAAGTGCTAACTGAACATGCATAAGCGAATATAATTCACCGTGTTTAATGTCAAAGTTCATTGCAGTGGAGATAAAAGGCATGCTTTCTGGTGAGTACTTTTACTAAAAGGTATTTTATTGTGACGACACACAATCAGTTGCCAGTTTATTAGTAGTAGACTAGAAATATTGATACCTAAGTAATGGGTGATTGGCTACATTTGAATTTCAGTTTGCCATGCGTTGGCTGCTGCTCCTCCCTCTTTGCTGTCTATTATGTAAATGTAAAATATTGTCCCCTGACCAGGTCGTTTCTACGCAAACGACAAGGCACAAAGCATTATGGGGCATATTTGATACCACTGACTCCAGACTTAACATTTCAGTTTGTGTTTAACCCTTGTGTTGTCTTCCTGTCGACCATGAACTTGTTCTCTTTTTCGGCTCAAATTGAAAATGAACTTTATTTGGCGCTTTTCCCGATGTGTTTCGTGCTTTAAAAAAGAAATGCTTTTCCAACGCTATTTTCAATGCTTTTTAAAATTCATGGTCAATAAACCTCATTTAAATGACATTATACCTCATTTTTTTAGTTCAAACAAAGCAGATCTTATGAAATGACTAATAGTTAAGATCAGAAGACGTTGACTGAATCATAGACTTGTTTATGTCAAAGTTTAGTCAGGAGACATTTAACGCATTTTTTCAAATACGCCGCACTTTCGCCGCATAAATTGCCGATTTCCGCGCAAAATATGCAGGCCTTGCATGATTTCATAATCCCCACATTTTCGTTTCGGAATCACTGTTTTTCGTCTTTTTCATCAAACTATAATTTTTGCAAGTTCCTGCAATTTCATCGCATTAAATGACATAAATATCCCGCATATTCTCGCATTTCTTTTAAGAAAACGTGCCGCTTAATCAAGGATTTTTGCCCGCAACAATCACAAAAAAACTCCACATTTTTATGGAAGGACTGCCATACAACATCCATCTATGCATCCAAGTAATTTTTGGGCATTTGGTTGAAAATAACAACCTTATTTCTGATAAATACACTTCTGAAAACGGGTCAGATTTGTCTCATACGTATCGTCACATGCTTAATGCATAACTGTTAACTTGCAAGTTGAAAAAAAAATCTCATTTCTAACTTTTCACTATCACAGAGATCTCTGCAGGCAGTATTTTGAGAGGGAGTGCATTCCTGGTGCAAAGGTATGGGCACACTTTCTCAGTGAAAGCGTGAGTGAAGGTGTGTATGTGTGTGTTAGTATCGGGATCAGAGAAGGACAGCTTCCCTCTGTCCCAGTCCAGGTGAACTCGGATCCTCTGGAGCTTCTCCCTGACCGGGAGATCCGTGTATTTATTTTCCGGCGAGTACGCTCTGTATCCGACATCGCTGAAGTCTACGCTCCAAGCCGTGGACCCCACGAATCCCTTCCTGCAGACGGACTCGGCTAACACCCCCAGTTCCCACTCTTTGCTGTCTCCGACCTCGACGTCCCAGCTGTGAGTCCCCGAGTTGAATCCGGAGCCCAGGACCGAGTCCCAGTATGCGAACCGCTCGGGGTTTTCGGGAAGCCGCTGTATCTTTCCACGTCTCACGCTGGTCAGATCCTCAGACAGGACGAGCTCAGGATAGGCGGTGCTCGGGTCCAGAATCACGGGACTGTAGGGCGCCACGTCTTTCATCTTCTTCCAGATGTTGAAGGTCAGATTGCCCAGATGTTTCACCACGTCTATCAGAGCCCCCGAGAGCAGCTGTGGATCTTCCGGCAGGGGGCGCTGCTGGACTCTCTCCGCTGCAGCCCTGAAGTTGATCAGGAACGGGACGTCTTGGGCTCTCAGCTGCTCCTCTGTGGCTCTGACGGTGTCTGAAAGAGCTGCTATCTCTCTGCTCAGAGCCTCCACCTTCTCCTTCATCCTCCGGCTCTTCTGCTCCTCCTCCTCCCTCAGTGCGGCCATCCTGGCCTCCTCCTCCTCTTCTAGAAACCGGTGGAGCTTCTTAAACTCCTCCTGAATCTGCCTCTCCGTGTGTCGGGACTGGACCTTTATGTGCTCCGCCGTTTGATCAAAGTTCACTTTGACGTCGTTAAAAGCCTTCAGCTTGTCCCGCGAGGCTCTCAGGGACTTCCGGAGCTCCTCTCTGCGATCCTGGGCCGCTTCGTCGATGGGTCTGAACCTGTGGTCGGTGTGTATCTTCGCGTCCCGGCAGACGACGCACACCGGCTGCTGATGGTCCAGGCAGAAGAGCTTGAGCTTCTCCGAGTGCAGAGGGCAGAGAGTCCCGGGCCCCGATGAGGCTCCCTGGCCTTTTTCGCGCAAAAAGGTCTCGCACAGGTTCCTCAACGCCAAGTTACGGGGCGGATCGCTGCACTGAGACTCTGTCCGACAAACCGGACACTCTCGGGATTGTTTGGTGCTCCACCAGCTCTGCAGACAGGCTCCGCAGAAGCTGTGGCTGCACGACAGGAGGACGGGGTCTTTGAAGACATCCTGGCAGGCGGGACAGCAGAAATCCTCCTCCAAACGGGAAGCCATTGTCCTCTAGGTGGAGCTAAAAGCCCAGCAGGCTGACATGGAATGGTGCCACTCTTCCCTCAGAGTTACCTGACCTTCGAGCTGGGATAAAACTCTTATCCCGCCTTTAGAGTCAGCTGCTGGTGTAGGCTACGTGGCAGTATTCAAGATATCCCGTATTACTCCCAGCATTTCTTTCCCGAAAGTTCTCCGTAGTCAGTGGAAGTGTAGCGTTTGTCCGAAGGTGAATCTTATGGTCTTTTTTCTTGTCAGTAATGTGGCGCAACCAAGCTGTGTTTCCTGGTTTGTCTCAGGTGAGTCACACGAGAGGTGGCGCCCTGAAGGATCACAGCATTTCTCTCACGTTACTCACCGGGAGTGTACCACCCCCGTCTGGCACAGGCAGCGGTGGAACAAGTGTTCAGATCCTTTACTTAACCCTTGGGTGGTGTTCATGTTTGTTGTGACACAGCCAATGTTACCCACCACCACATTATTAGGCTTTTATATCAATACAGCCATAACAATGTATGTACAAATACTTAATATATGTTTATTTTAACTCAATTACCAATGACATATCATTTATGGTTCATATGATCAGTTTCGTTTTTTTGTGAGAAAACAAGGAAATTCAATTATAAAAAAGGTTAAAACAAAGAATAGAAACAAGATTTTTGATCATTATTGGTGCTTATTTCTTAGAACTCAATCAGAACAGGTGAAAGTGCTTGAAATGTAACAATGTTGTAACTTTGTGTGGGAATAGCAGGTGCTAGTTAGAAGAAATAATAAATAGCATAATTTTTCTTTTAGCAAACATTGAAAATAGGTCCCACAGACCCCAACACCACACACAAGGGTTAAGTAGAAGTACTAATACCACACAGTAAACATACTCAGTTATAAGTAAAAGTCCTGCATTTCAAAAATGTAACTTAAGTGAAAGTATGTAGGTATTTTTAGGGAAAATGTTCTTCAAGTATTAAAAGTAAAAGTACTGGAAAAGATCCAAACAGTTCTGTCAATCAACTATTACTAATTTGGGATGAACTTGTAGGACTATATATTGTGGGGTAAGTTAATTTATATTAAAACATCATATATTATAAACTACATGTGTTCTGTGTGCAGGAATCTTAATTTGTAAAGTAACTAATAACTAAAGCTGTAACAGATGAATGTAGTGGAGTAAAAAGTATTATATTTCTCTCTGAGATGTAGCGGAGTAGACGTATAAAATGGCATGAACAGAAAAGACTCAAGTAAAGTAGGCCTACAATTACCTCAATATTTGGACTTAAGTCCACTGGCCACAGGTTCCTTGAGTCTGCATGACTTGAAAATGCTTCAAGTTGAACATAAAAACTTGTTGTAAACGGGAGTTGACTTCACCTCAAAAGGGGAAATATCTGGAGGGAAATTAGGGAAAATAACCGGACCACCTTTAAAAAATCTGAGTCCGAGCGTTTATAGACAGTCGGGGAAAGTTGATACTGAGTTACTGAATCGATCTACAGCCACGTCCCAATGAACGTTTTCAGCCATTTACTGTTTTTGTGGGAAAATGTGAGCCCAGTTGTTTTCGAGGAGAGATGGGGAGCCGACACCGGAGCCATATTCCACAGGACCTGAGGTGATCCCAGAGCTTGTTGACATGCGCCCTGCTATGGCTGTCTGTTTCTCCAGGCCAGTCAGGTCACCTTGGCGCCAAGCCTTGCTTCTTCAAACCTCAAAAACCTGTTACTGCGGAGCGCTTAGCTTGGCTGAAATCCCTGAGTGGCATGCTGCAGCCCCAGTGCCAGCACCAGCACCAGCACCAGCACCAGCACCAGCACCAGCACCAGCCTTCCTGCCAGCCAACAGACTGATGCTATACTGTACCGCGTGTGGTCCAATATTCTGACAATAAAGTAAACAGATCTGAGTTTTCTCACAAGGGATGCAAAAAGCTCCGTGAGCAGGGAGAACCTGGCAGAGCTTCGCGAGGGCACCTGGACCCGTTGAGACCCGTTGCGACAACATACAGTTCTGAAGAATGGACTGGCACAGGGGCTGGCATCGGTGCCGGCAGAGCCGTCTTTCAAAAACAATTAGGTCTTTGACATTCACCAGATAGCAGCTGGAGCATCAACTCTGGCAAAGACAGAGAGGAGGGTAAGCCAAATGACATTACCACCCCAATCAGCTCACTTTTTTGGAAACGATGGTTCCAGAGACGAGATGGGGGCCCTCGGCTTTTTAGATAGACAGAGTCTTTATTGTCCCATAGGGATAATCATTTCCACACATCTTCTTTTCACGTTCCAGAGCACAACAACACATATAAAAACACATTAAACATGTAACACATATACAAAAACACACATAACATTAGGACACCCACACAGACACATCAAATATGAAAACTACAAAGCAGCTGAGGTGGTGGGGGCGGTATTACAGTTTGTTCAGCACTGTGATGGCGGTGGGGACAAAACCTCTTTTGAAATAGGTTAGTCCAGTTCAGTGCAATTCACTGTATACTACGGAGCCCCCAAATCCAATCCTAAAAGATGATAATTGTGTTTCTTATGTGCACAAGACATGGATGTTGCACACCAAAAAGAAAAGCATCTTTCAGGACTTTGAGGGTTCATAATAAGACTCTCTGGGTCGATTGTTGTGGCTGGGGGAGGAACAAAATAGCATCATCTGCAGTGGTGGAAGAAGTATTCAGGGCCTTTACTTCAGTAACAGTAGTATGTAATACCACACTGTAAA
>CM046807.1:988833-991333 GCA_025617405.1 Perca schrenkii
TATCCACCCCAAAAAAATAATAATTCATAAGTACGAAGTGTCTAGCAGACGGCTAATGGAGACGGGAGGGGGAAATCGGTCGATGTTGTAAGGCCTGTGACAACAGTTTGATCTCCACAGGGAAGAATTGGGTTTAAATGGACTCGTGTTTAGTGAATACACAGTGACTAGTATTGTTGTATACACGCGTTTGGCTGTAAGGGCTGGTGATATCTAAATAAAAGCTACTGGTACAGTAGTGGAGTTGCTGCGGTTTATTTACACGCATGAATAACTGCAATTACATGAGATGTCATTCAGTAGCCTATGATGTAGGAAAGTGTGTTATGGGGTTTTCCTTAGCTTGTCTCTTGTAAAGAAACATCATGCTATTTCTGTGATATTAGGCCTTTATGTATTGTGTGTCTGAGGTCCATTTGAATTCTCCTAATATTCATAGAGACAGTGCCTGAGTGACATTTAAGCTTTATTGTGTCACTGTTTTAAACTTAATGTGTTGTGTATATTATGTTATAGACATTTGAGGTGTGTCTCTTATGAAAGGCAAAAAATATTAATTGGTTAGTCAATAGAAACATCTGTCAAACTAATCAAAAATAGGCCAATTGTGAGTTTGTATGAAGTGTTTCTATAATAAATGTATATGGTAGCCCTCTAACATCATGCGATATCGGATCAGTGGAGTTGAGGGTGGGCTATGTTTCCATGACATGCGGGACAAGAACGGGACAGTTGGATTTAGGTAAAGAAGAACGGGACAGTTGGGTTTAGGTAAAGAAGAACGGGACAGTTGGGTTTAGGAAAAGAAGAACGGGACAGTTGGGTTTAGGTAAAGAAGAACGGGACAGTTGGGTTTAGGTAAAGAAGAACGGGACAGTTGGATTTAGGTAAAGAAGAACGGGACAGTTGGGTTTAGATAAAGAAGAACGGGACAGTTGGGTTTAGATAAAGAAGAACGGGACAGTTGGGTTTAGGAAAAGAAGAAGGGGACAGTTGGGTTTAGGTAAAGAAGAACGGGACAGTTGGGTTTAGAAAAAGAAGAACGGGACAGTTGGGTTTAGCAAAAGAAGAACGGGACAGTTGGGTTTAGATAAAGAAGAACGGGACAGTTGGGTTTAGGAAAAGAAGAAGGGGACAGTTGGGTTTAGGTAAAGAAGAACGGGACAGTTGGGTTTAGATAAAGAAGAACGGGACAGTTGGGTTTAGGAAAAGAAGAACGGGACAGTTGGGTTTAGGTAAAGAAGAACGGGACAGTTGGGTTTAGATAAAGAAGAACGGGACAGTTGGGTTTAGATAAAGAAGAACGGGACAGTTGGGTTTAGGTAAAGAAGAACGGGACAGTTGGGTTTAGGAAAAGAAGAAGGGGACAGTTGGGTTTAGGTAAAGAAGAACGGGACAGTTGGGTTTAGGTAAAGAAGAACGGTCCCCTAATACTGTATCTGAAGTCTCTTTTATATAGACCTTAGTGGTCCTCTAATACTGTATCTGAAGTCTCTTTTATATAGACCTTAGTGGTCCCCTAATACTGTATCTGAAGTCTAATCAACCAATCAGAGATCATCTCCCATTCCCTTTAAAAGCCAGGTGCGTTCGGACCTTGGAGCATTGCTATTATGATGGAGGATTTGCACCGTAATATTTTTGTTTGTAATCTTCTGCATGTGTGTGTGCTGCTGTGTGTCCCTGTGTGTGTAACAAGCATAGTGTGTGCGCGCTGTGCACGAGCCTAGGAGCATGTTACTAATGCTCTGTTAAAATAACAATGAAATGCTGCGTTATTGACTTTAGACCAGGTTTTAGTTGGTCAATGGCGCGATGACTTCCCGCTGTACAATAAGCCCAGAATGCACCTGAACACACCTCCCTGTAAGACCAGCACGCCCAGAATGCACCTGAACACACCTCGCATGGGCGCACAGATGGGTGCAGGTGCATTTACTATTTATACCACACGGGCCGCTGGATGGGAAACTGACAACTGGGTCGGTCTTAAACTAGCAGAGACTCTCGCGTCGGGCTTTGCGGCGCGCTGCGCCAGGTGAAAGATAGGGCCCAAAAAGTTAAACACATTTTTTTTTTTACAATACTTAGAACATTGGTAAAACATGTAGTAATCTTAGAGCTCGGTTGATCCCAAGCAGCAGGTCTCCATGTTTGTGTAGTGTCCTGAAGGGTGTGGGAGTAAACAGCCAATGAGAGCCAAGCCAACGAGGAAAACAGATGGCAGAAGTCACAACAATGGCGTTTGAAAAACCGATCCAGATCTCCCTTTTCTCCATTGTTATCTTTTATTTTATTTTTTTTATCATGTCCCCAGAATGACCCATTCTGCCAGCTACTACACTTAGACTTAC
This sequence comes from Perca schrenkii, assembly GCA_025617405.1. Classification (NCBI taxonomy): domain Eukaryota; kingdom Metazoa; phylum Chordata; class Actinopteri; order Perciformes; family Percidae; genus Perca; species Perca schrenkii. The sequence goes on from CM046807.1 coordinate 991,188, forward strand.
TGGTGTGACGTGCTGGTGTGAGTAACCCTTAGGAACTAATATGGAATATGGTCTGGAGTAAAACAATATTCACTTTCTGTCTGAACACAGAGTTATAGTGACGGAGTAATACGCTGGTTTAAAACTAGATAGTACTTACAAAGAAC
>CM046807.1:996333-1063833 GCA_025617405.1 Perca schrenkii
TATATAAAAGAGACTTCAGATACAGTATTAGGGGACCACTAAGGTCTATATAAAAGAGACTTCAGATACAGTATTAGGGGACCACTAAGGTCTATATAAAAGAGACTTCAGATACAGTATTAGGGGACCACTAAGGTCTATATAAAAGAGACTTCAGATACAGTATTAGGGGACCACTAAGGTCTATATAAAAGAGACTTCAGATACAGTATTAGAGGACCACTAAGGCCTATATAAAAGAGACTTCAGATACAGTATTAGGGGACCACTAAGGTCTATATAAAAGAGACTTCAGATACAGTATTAGGGGACCACTAAGGTCTATATAAAAGAGTCTTCAGATACAGTATTAGGGGACCACTAAGGTCTATATAAAAGAGACTTCAGATACAGTATTAGGGGACCACTAAGGTCTATATAAAAGAGACTTCAGATACACTATTAGGGGACCACTAAGGTCTATATAAAAGAGACTTCAGATACAGTATTAGGGGACCACTAAGGTCTATATAAAAGAGTCTTCAGATACAGTATTAGGGGACCACTAAGGTCTATATAAAAGAGACTTCAGATACAGTATTAGAGGACCACTAAGGTCTATATAAAAGAGACTTCAGATACAGTATTAGGGGGACCACTAAGGTCTATATAAAAGAGACTTCAGATACAGTATTAGGGGACCACTAAGGTCTATATAAAAGAGACTTCAGATACAGTATTAGGGGACCACTAAGGTCTATATAAAAGAGACTTCAGATACAGTATTAGGGGACCACTAAGGTCTATATAAAAGAGACTTCAGATACAGTATTAGGGGACCACTAAGGTCTATATAAAAGAGACTTCAGATACAGTATTAGGGGACCACTAAGGTCTATATAAAAGAGACTTCAGATACAGTATTAGGGGACCACTAAGGTCTATATAAAAGAGACTTCAGATACAGTATTAGGGGACCACTAAGGTCTATATAAAAGAGACTTCAGATACAGTATTAGGGGACCACTAAGGTCTATATAAAAGAGACTTCAGATACAGTATTAGAGGGACCACTAAGGTCTATATAAAAGAGACTTCAGATACAGTATTAGAGGGACCACTAAGGTCTATATAAAAGAGACTTCAGATACAGTATTAGGGGACCACTAAGGTCTATATAAAAGAGACTTCAGATACAGTATTAGAGGACCACTAAGGTCTATATAAAAGAGACTTCAGATACAGTATTAGAGGACCACTAAGGTCTATATAAAAGAGACTTCAGATACAGTATTAGAGGACCACTAAGGTCTATATAAAAGAGACTTCAGATACAGTATTAGGGGACCACTAAGGTCTATATAAAAGAGACTTCAGATACAGTATTAGAGGACCACTAAGGTCTATATAAAAGAGACTTCAGATACAGTATTAGAGGACCACTAAGGTCTATATAAAAGAGACTTCAGATACAGTATTAGAGGACCACTAAGGTCTATATAAAAGAGACTTCAGATACAGTATTAGGTGACCACTAAGGTCTATATAAAAGAGACTTCAGATACAGTATTAGGGGACCACTAAGGTCTATATAAAAGAGACTTCAGATACAGTATTAGGGGACCACTAAGGTCTATATAAAAGAGACTTCAGATACAGTATTAGAGGACCACTAAGGTCTATATAAAAGCATCCAAAGAGCACTATGTCATGGGACCTTTAATTAGCTTTGTAGCAACTCATTTGGTAAGGGGTTGAATGTAACGGACGTTCATTAATATTTAAAAGTTACGCACTAAAGCTTTAAAGTAGTTTATTTATGTTCTTTTTCTGTTATAACTCACTGTCAAACTGGATAATAAAAGAAAGTTCTATGGCATTCATTGTTTGCCTTTTTTTATATTTCACGAAGAGTTTAACCTGAGCAAGACTGTACAACAAAGATAGAAATCATATCACATCTATACAAAGACAAAACATCATAAAATATATTGCACAATGGTATCCGATCAGTGATCGTTATCAGACGATGCGCAACTTCAGGTATTGGAATCAGGAAGCAAAAAATGGTATCGGACCATCTCTACTAACAAGCCAATGTTGGCATGCTAACAAGATGGTTATCATGCCAAAGATTTAGCATTGCTATGTTGGTATCTGGTTAGCATACCAACATTAGCATCTTGACCTGCTACCAGCTGTGGATGCAGCAGTCTCCTCTGGTTTCTGGCTTTGTCTTTCTTTGCACATTTTCCCAAATTTGAACCAAATTTCCAGAAAAACAGCATCAGAAAATTTGAGTGAATGTGTCCCTCTAAACGCTTTACTCTCTCTCTTTCAGGTCAGCGATGCCACCAAACTCAGACCAAAGGCCGAGTTCTGCTTTGGTAAGTTCATCTTAATTTTCTTCTCCCCGTCTTTCTTCCCTTCCTCCCTCCATTTCTCTCTCTCTCTTCATATTCCCCCGCTCTGCTCCCTCCCTCTTTACCTCCCTCTTTGTGTACTTTCGGTCAGTTCTTTTCATGGATTTGGCGAGGCCCCTTAGCTCCAATGAAGGGAAATCTTAAAGGGCAACTATTATATAGCATTTTCAGGATTATACTTGCATTTTGTGTATGTACTATAACATGTTTACATGCTTTAATGTTTAAAAAACAATTTTATTTTTCTCATACTTCCCATGGCTGCTTCACCTGTATTCACCCTTTGTAGGAGCGCCTGTCTCTTTAAGCCCTCCTCCTCTGCTCTGATTGGCCAGCGTGCTTCCTGGAAATGACATTGTTTACTGCCGTTAGCCATGTAGCTACTGTAGTTAGCAGTGGACACTAATAGAATATAGCAGCACTTTCTATAGTCAAGAATTGCATATAAAGGCTTTTAAACAAAGTATTACATAAACAGAAAATGTTTAAGGAGTAATGTGATCCAGAATTGGGGAGAATTTAATGACACTGTCAGCCAAGATGACATATTTTACTTCCCTTAGCATGTAGTGACATGCAACAGTTAGCACCGCAATAGCTTAAAAAACAAACCCTCCAGTCCCGCCTACCTGAAGCAGATGACCAATCATAGAAGGCCGGCTTAGAGTTGGGTGACACTTAGCCGAGAGTAGAAAAAAACTGTTAAAACCGGAGCGTTCAGAACAGTTGGAAATCTGAACGTTTTAGCTCACAGGGGGTTTTCTACAATAGGTTTACCTCATTATTTGGTGGTAAACATTATAACATTGTAGATATGACAGAAAAGCATAATATCTCCCCTTTAAGTTCACAATGTACAATCATATGTGAGACAATAGAGAGCTTCCAGTATGTTTTTGTCCCTTTCCTGTTTCAACATGATTTGGTTTCTTTTTTCTTTTTTTTCTCTAGCCACTGAACAGAAATAAGCAGAGAAATCAGACCAATTACAACAGCTGGTCAGTCTGACATCATGTTGCCTGAGCTCATTACTATTCATTAGCTCGCCCAGTTGGGCTGGGTAAAGGATTCTGATAGCCAAGCTCTCAATGGCTAGCTGTAAGCCAATCAGAGTCAAGCAGCTTAGCTCGTCGAATATTAATGAGAACTGGCACAAATCGAGCTGAGTCTTCCTGCAGGCTTTCTATAGCACGCTAGAATGGCTTGAAACAAGGTAACCAAGGCATTTTTTCCACAAAAATGTTACAGAGTCCATGTTAGAACTTCAGACATCACCACAAAGTCATGAAATACCTGTGGCAGGGCACCTTAAGTGCAAAAGTGCTGGGGTATTTATTCAACTTTGCTCTGTTGAGCTAAGATTTACTATTTGAGTTCAGCACTATTCTAACTGTATGGCACAATACTATATTATTGCGATTTTAAACATTTTCTGCATCATATTTTAATTTAGGACCTTTTTTCTAACTTCAAATGATGTCTCCAAAGGAGACTTTGTCAACATCTGTTTTATCTGAAAAGATACATTTCTGTTTGTTCATCTCACTTCAATTTTTATTGCTGCAAAAATGTTTACCTTCTTCTACTCCCTCCCTTCATCCAGCTATCCCGCCTCTCCTCTCCCGTTTCTACTTCATTCATTCCCAGTCCTTCCTTGTTTTCCTTCCTTCCTCGCTTCTGCCCTTCTTATCCATTTCTCTCCCTCCTTCTTCCCTCTCCTGTTAGGTTTATTTCCTCTCTTTTGTCCTTTGCTGCTTGTTGTTGTTCCTCTGGGGGGGGCAGACAGTAGCTTTTTGTCACTCAATAGGAGGAAACTGTACAATGACTCTGACCTGACGTGTGTGTGTGTGTGTGTGTGTGTGTGTGTGTGTGTGTGTGTGTGTGTGTGTGTGTGTGTGTGTGTGTGTGTGTGTGTGTGTGTGTGTGTGTGTGTGTGTGTGTGTGTGTGTGTGTGTGTGTGTGTGTGGGATGTTAACATATACTGTACACACACACACACATATCCTCTCCCTCTGAGAAACCAGAAACAAACGGATAATTTTAGATCAAGTTTTGCATGAAGCTGGTGGTATTTTTCTTCTTCCTCTTGTGTGTTTTGTTCTCTAATGTAAGAAGAAGGTTCCAACCTACACATTTTACGTTTCTCTCTCTCTCTCTCTCTCTCTCTGTCTTTCTCTCTCTGTAGTTATAAATGCAGGAATGAGGAAGTTTTATCTGCAGGCCAATGACCAGCAGGATCTGGTGGAATGGATCAGCGTTCTCAACAACGCCACCAAGATCACTGTGAGCCGCACACACGCACACACACACACACACACACACACACACTGATGGATCAATAGGTGACGCGGTTTCTCCTGTTTTGTAGGCCGCTCTGTCTTCTGCCTCAGGCTACAGCAGATGGAAAATTACCCATCAGGCCACAGAGACACAGTTGAGTTCAGGCGTAACAGAGTGAGGGGAAGAGAGAACAGGAAAGCCAAGTTTCTCAAATTCACCTGCAGTTGCATTTGTCTGCGTCACCTGTGCTCCTTAAAGTTAGGAATTATTTCATACTAAAAAATCACATTTTAACGATAACGTCAGTGTTCATGAATAGAGAAACACAGGGGTCATGTGTGTTCCTCCATTCCCACAAAATATATTGTTCAGGGCTGCAACTTAACGATTATTTTCAACGTACACGTGTTCCACCCAAACAAGTTCCTTCCCAAGACTATTTAGCAGAGGCACCGTGGCTCCGTCCGGATTGGTGATTGGTTTAAAGAAATGCCAATAAACCAGAGCACGTTTTTCTCCCATCCAGGAATGCTGTGTAGACTGCCCGGACCTTCCTACGCAGCTCTGTGGAGGAAGGATAGGATAGGATAGACTTCATTAATCCCACACTGGGGAAAATCCTGTGCCACAGCAGCTCAAAAGAAAAAAATGTACACACATCAGAATAACACAAATACACATTGAGTAGACATAGGAGAAAAAATATACATAAAGTATAAGAAATAGAAAAAATAGAATTAGTTATAATAATACTAATAGTAATAAAAAAACATATTTACACAATAAACACCCTTATATAAACAGACAGTTTATAAACACAGATATACAGATGAATAGAAAGGTCTGGCAATGCGAGACTAGTGGGTGTGTAAATATTAATTGGAAGTTGCTTTGTATAGAAGCCTCGGCTAAATGAAATGAAGTGTGTAGGAATTTCGATAAGTGATTTTTTTCTTATTCTCAACAAGTTCCATGAATAAAAACCAACAAACCGTTTTTTTTTTTGTGTCTTTAGGTGCCAAAGCCAGGCGAGGGCCACGCCGGCCACACAGAGACTCCCCAGGAAGTACTCGGGGCCATGAAACAGGTCTCCTACAAGACTGAAATCATAGGAGGAGTCCCTATCATCACCGCTACACAGGTAACACACACACACACACACGCTGTCATATGCATTGTGTTAGCAGCTGTTAGTGGCAGCAGCTCAGCAGGTCCGGTCCTGTCAGTGCTGGTATGCAGCCACGAACGAGTGACTGCTGGTTTGAATTTTAAGGCTGAGAGACGGAGACTGAGAGTCAGACCTAAAGAGACAGACATGTTACGCGGCACTTTAAGAGTTTTACAGAGATTATTTACAGGAGTGCAACTATTTTGATAATCAGTTTGAAAAAGTATTTTCATTGCATCTTGTTGAACGTGAATATGTTTCTAAGTCTCTTCTCTCCTCTGTGACCGTGAACTGAATATCTTTGAGTTGTGGACAAAACAAGACATTTGAGGACGTCATCGTCTACATTTTTCACAATTTTAATTTCATAATTTAATTTCATTGACATTTCACAGACCAAACAACTAATCTATTAATCAGGAAAATAATTATATTAAATAACCGTTAGTTGCAGGCCTGCAATAGACATAAATTAAGTAATCTGAGGATACACGAGCCCATATGCTAATCTTGCTCCATATTTGTGTTAAATAAGCAACTATTTGCTAACAAGTTCGATATATTAAATGTTTTGAATAATATGAGACAAAGTCCCTTATACATTGTGTGTGTGTGTGTGTGTGTGTGTGTGTGTGTGTGTGTGTGTGTGTGTGTGTGTGTGTGTGTGTGTGTGTGTGTGTGTGTGTGTGTTGTTAGGAGCAGGGGGAGGGGCATAACGAGGCGGAGCGTGGAGGCTTGAAGCGAGGTCAGAATCACCTGCCCTACTACCTGTCCAGAGGAGCCCAGGACCAGGCCATCATCAAGGCCGGATACTGTGTCAAACAGGGGGCTCTGGTGAGGACACACACACACACACACACACACACACACACACACAGTGCCCGCTGATAAGACAGTTCTAGTTCTAGTTGACATATAACTTAAAACCTTTCGAGTTGCTTTTAATCAATACCTCCATTTCAATCAGCACATTAAGGGTCTTGTTCACAGTTAAACCAATGACCCCCCCCCCCAATGTTATTTACACCTTCATTGCCTCTTACCCAGAGGACTTCAATTTGGGATTTACTTGCCTTAATTCTGCAGCAGTTGCCCGTCCACGGCAGCAAAGCGCCGCACTAACACTAGACACATAGAACATTTACTGTATCTCCAGTCCTGGCGGAATTATTTTCAACGTACACATGTTCCACCAAAACAAGTTTGGTTACATTCAAGGTATCTTTACCATCTTCGAAGGGCAATTGGGTTTACAGCCAGCAGTAGGCTACGTAGACAGCAAGCACACCTTTTCACATGCTCCTGATCACTTCAGGTTTTATTGGTTGAATTTTAGGAACGTAGCCTGTTATGTGTGTTTGGAATTAGGTTTGTCATTTCTTACGGTCAAATGTCACATGCAAAATGGCAGCTTTTGTTGGTTGAGTCAATTAGCTCAAGCTACTGGTCTTGAAGTTTGTGCTGAAATCACATCTGACAGTTCAATGTCCATCGGCAGTCGCTTCATGCAATTTTCATCACCTTTTAATACATTTGAGATACAGTTGAGATAAAACCAATTGCAACGGGCTTCAGGGTTGGTTTGTTGTTGCATAAATAGGTCGACATTTATTTTTTAACTTATTTTAAATAACCATGTCACAGTAGTTTACTCATTTACTTCACATGTTACTTCACAACAGAGTGAATTTTTACATTTTAAGAAATTCATTCACTATGCCAATGGCAGCAGGAATAAATGACCTTTTGAACCTATTTGTTCTGCATCGCTATTTGTTTCAGAAATTAAGAATTTATTAATTACTCTTAAACCCACTACATGGTCTGACTCTGCTTTACAGTTTTGCACCTAGACCCCTCAGATGTGAAAACCAAGTTCCATGTTCTAAAGGTTTAAGAGAAAGTGGGATCATGCTTTTACTTAACTTAAGTGTGGATATTAATGCTCTCCAGAGGAGGATTCCTAAGGTCAATTGTGACGACTTGACCCGTCCATTAGGCTAAACTGTCAACTTGTGCGCAAGAAGTAAGAACATTTTGTAAACCATTTTCCTGAAAACTGACCGAAAGCATTCCTGCCCCTCAGAGGATGAACCCTTTTAGATGTTAATGAGCCCACGTCCTTTCCTCTAGCGCCACCCTCACTACCACACTGTTTTTGTCGGATGTAATATACATTGCAGCCTCTGGTGCACACGACCAGGATGACTTTTTTTTTATTTTCTTTAACCCTTTATTTTCATTTTCTTAAAGACAGCAAACATGCACAATGACACCAAGAAAGTAACCATACATGTAAGTGTCTAAATAGACCAGGATGACTTTAAAGGTCCAGTGTGTAAGAATTTCTCCCATCTAGCGTTGAGATCATATATCGCAATCAACTCTCTCGCGCCACGCAGTCCAAAGTAGGTATTACAGCTACGGTAGCCTTCACGCTTTTTTCTGATGACGACGGTCTCTTGCTCTTTTTAACATCCTTTTTCTGGGTGAAGAATAAGACTCCTGTTCCTGAAATTTGGATTTTGAATACATGTGGTCCTCCATGTTTCCTTCTTCAAACTTGCCACCGGGGCCGGGAAGCTACGATACCCATTAGCAGCATTAGCAGAAGCTGTGAGTTTATCATGTGACAGAGAAAACGTGAAAGGCGGAGCAGTATGTCCTGTATGTCCCTTACCGGCTAACGTATTTCAAGATGGAGCGTCTACCCCAGTTCATGCTAATGTAAATGTAATATTTCAAGCCAATAGGAATACTTGGAATTGATGGTGGAGGTAAATATTCATGACAAAGGATGAAGTTTGTGATCGGGCAACACAGATTTTGATAATGAACAACTAAACACGTTACACACTGGACCTTAAAACATTTTTCTGGCTTACTTTGGGTGTTTTTGTCATTGTTTTTTTTTTTTATTTATTGTTTTACAAAATGAAACCTAATTTTGCTGTAACCAGATGGGCTAAACTAACAAATGCACTGATGCTGATAGCTCTGCTCCTCCTCCTCCTCAGATGAAGAATTGGAAGAGGAGGTACTTCATGCTGGATGAAAACGCTGTCAGCTACTACAAATCTGACCTGGTGAGCAAGATTTATTTATTTATTTTTTTGTTATTTGAGTGAACTTTCTCTTTAAAAACAGCAGCTAGAACTGGCTGTAACCTGTTGGCTTACATTACACCTAATCACGAACAAACGCACACAGCACTTCCTAGAATGTAGTAGTATCACTGTACGGATGTTCACTGCAACAATGAAGTGAATTCAAAGTAACAATTGAAAGAGCAGAAAGAAGCAGAGGCGTGTGTTGCCATAAGTCAGCGTTGTGTCTCTACACGCAGCGGCATGTGTCCTGAATACCTCCTCAGGCCATCCATGTGCTTCCAGATTAGCGAGTCCTAACCACAGCCTGTCTGTGCACTTAAATAGACACACCCTGTGTGTGTGTGTGTGTGTGTGTGTGTGTGTCTGTGTGTGTCTCAACATAGTTCAACAGGGAAAACCCAGAAGTCTCTTGTATGATTTATTGATCTGTTCAATCACATTTCATTATTTTAACTTCCTATTTAGTGTGTCAGATTGTTGGCTGGATCTTCCTGATATTACTCCACAGCATGTCTGCTGAATTCTTCCCAAACTCTGACCCAGAATCTGAAAGTGAACTGGTTTCCGGATCAACGTTCAGGACTGCATGTGAACACAGCTGACTCGTCTGCAGAGTGAACCACCCCTGTGGTTATGCAACGCGTTTTAGTTTACTGCCACGATGCGCTACAGCTCTATTCTCAGTTCACACTAGGGCTGGGCAATATGGAGAAAATCAAATATCACGATATTTTTGATCAAATACCACGATATTGTAGTGTTGAGTATTTGTGCTTTCACAAAATATTTACAAAATGAGATTTTAGATAAATAATCATCAGTAATGTGGATATAATGACTAAGTGGGTAAAGGTGAATAATAGAACAGTCTGGTAAGTTCAGAAAATGACATCACTTTACTGTTATGCAGCCTTTAAAACCAGGAAAAGACAACACTTGTCATATTACGATACTACGATATCCAAAATCTAAGACGATATCTAGTCTCATATCACGATATGGATATAATATCGATATATTGTCCAGCTCTAGCTCACACCGAAATTCATTTTGCGTTCCCGAGCGTCTCCGCTCAAAAGAAAAAGAAAAATACACACAGAGCCAGGCAACAATTACACATAGAGTACACATATGACGACGCATTAACAGACATGACAAAGAACCAGGTTTCATGATATCCTCGGATCCAGATCTTAACTGGCAGCACGCTGATGTTGGCTTAGCAACAGGATAGACTGATGTATAGAAGAGTTTTTGTTGTGTCAAAACGAAGAGACTCTAAATGGCCCATTAGAAGGCAATAGTTGGGGCCACCCAGGTGGCTCAGTTGGTAGAGCGTGCACCCATGTGTTCCCCCTCTCTCTCTCCCCCCTTTCATGCTGTCCTGGTGATTAAAGGCGGAAATGCCCCAAAAATAATCTTAAAAACAACAAAAGTTGGTATAATCAGCAACCAGAGGAGCCTGTTTAGTGTAGGACCAACAGACTCAAGAACTCCTTTGTCCCTCATGCCATCGGGGATAGGGTGAAGAGGACAGAACAGAACACTGTGCAATAAATTATTAATAATCTACTCTCATACAAACTGCTCTTAACTGCTAATTTATGCTAAATGTCATTTATTTATTAACTGTATAATAACACAATACCATACACAGTCCTATATACCTATACATCGATCTTTATTTATCTGTAGTTTATTGTTATTCTTATACTGTATTTTTTTCCAGCTTTTTTCTATTTGAAAGAGTGTTTTGTAAGATGCTAAATCTGCTGCTGGAAATCTAATTTCCTTGTGGGAGTCATCCCAAAGGGATCAATAAAGAGAAGTCTAAGTCTAATTTAGTTTGGTTAAACTTTATTTGAAGGTATCTACATAAGAGTGACATGACACTGTCATGAACACATGAACCCTAACCCTAACCCTAACCATGACTTGTTATTGTTCCTCTCTTGTTCCTTGCAGGAGAGGGAGGCGCTGAGAGTCATCCCGCTGAAGGAGATCCACAAAGTGCAGGAGTGCAAACAGAGGTAGGGCTGCCATCTCTTAGTCGATTAGTCGACTAATCGGTTGTCTTGGTCTTAGTCGACTAAGATTTCTTTAGTCGATTAGTAATTTTTATGCTTATTCATGATTAATTACTCATTTCCAAGAAACTTCTGAGCACATTTATGGTAAACACAAGATTTAAAGTGGTGCTTTTGCAGGATTAATTGTGGAGAAACTCAGTTTTACAGATGGTTAATTAACTACATTTATATTGTGCTTTTCTAGTCTTAACCACCTCTCAAAGAGCACAGCTCTGTCTATTAAATCAACTAATCCATTAGTCGACTAAATCCTATGAAGTGTTGGTCAACTAAGAATATCTTTAGTCGAGGACAGCCCCTAAACAGAGGTCAGGGAGCACACGTAGCTGATGGCAGGTGAATGTACAGCGCTCCGTGGCAGCTCATTAATACTGCTATATAATATATAATATAATATAATAATATAATAACTGCTGCTGCTGCTGCTCTGTCCCTCTTGTCTTCTGTGTTGTGCAGTGAGCTGATGATGAGGGACAACCTGTTTGAAGTGGTCACCAGCTCCAGAACCTTCTACATACAGGTAAGGGGCAGAATTCTGGGTTCAATATTGGGGGTGGGGTGGGGGTTGAGAGCAAAATTGAAATTTAGACTATCAGACACTTTATTTTTCTGCATTCTGGTGAATTTTTCTGCATATGGAAAGGAAATTTATTATAACTATTTACCCCCCAATTCCCCCTATGAATTACACCTGTGGCTAACACACATGGCGAGGGTTGGATCCAACAGTCTGGACAAAGTAGAGGGTGTACGGGAGTCAATTTCGCCGTTGGTAACGTGATCGGGACGGGATAGAGCGTAGAAACCAACGGGAGCGGGACAGAGAAATGTGTGTTTTGAGTGTGAGAAGATCCCCGTTAGGTATTCCGTAATGAAATGGCCTAGGCCCGCAGGTAATGCATGTATAGTGTAGCCTAAATTTCGATGTAACCTCAGTGATTTGACCACGATTAACCAAATGCACACACGTGATATCAACTGGCTAGTTATCCTCCAGACAGCGGAGGACAACGGCTATTTTTCTTTCTCTCTTTTCCACTGGCTGGCGTGCGAGCCTGCTCGCGGTGTCACCGACAGAGTCCGCAACAGTTGCTAACTTCAGACAACATAGGGGACGCAACGGGATTCGGGAGTCTTTCTCAGGACAGGATTTTTTGGGGGATGCAGTCACGTGATCGGGATATGACGGGAGTATTTTTTTCGTGGGCTCGGGACGGGATGGGATGGGGAGCGACAATTGATTCCTGTGTCCCCCTCTTGGACAAAGCCTTACTATGATTTGTCATGTTGTTGGTTCTCAGGCTGTTTTTCTCTGAAGGTTTCATCATTTATGTTCATCTCTCAATAGATCTGTTGTTTTATTGCTTCTTTGTAAGCACGTTATATATGTGTATTTAATACCGTAACATTATGAGCACTGCAGTAGTAAAGCTCTTTATGTACCCACAAATGACTGCTTTAGCATCGTAGCTCAGATGTATCTTTGAAAAACAATAAAACAACGCAAAATGATACACTAAATTCTCTCTCTCTCTCTCTCTCTCTCTCTCTCTGTCTCTCTCTCTCTCTCTCTCTCTCAGGCTGACAGTCCAGAGGACATGCACAGCTGGATTAAGGCCATCTCAGGGGCGATCGTTGCTCAGCGCGGCCCCGGACGCTCCGCTAACTCTGTAGGTATCCTCTCCGACTCAGAGGACATTAAGTAGATTTGGTAAAATGTTAGAAGTTTAAACTCAGCAACATAAGACGTGGAAAAAAATCTGAATACTGGGTGGTGTAATTTAAAAAAAAAAAAAAAAAAACTCTGAATGGCACCAAACCTGCATTGAGAGATTTATAAACCGAGACCAAATTATTGTAACTTTTTTGAAATGTTTTGTTATTACAGAAGAATACTTTGCACATATATATTGTGAGACAGGTGCGTCGGAGGGGGTAAGTAGGTCAAAAGTTGCAGAGAAACTCCCGCACACTGCCTAACTTGCAAAAAATAGATGTAATCGTAGGCGACGTTTACGGTACTAGATGAATGAAGGGAGTTTCTTTGCCACTTTTAAAGGTTTATTCAAGAATTAAAATGTCTTCACATGAATCCAACACATTATTGGCCAGTGTTGCCTCAGTTACTTTGAAAAAGTAACTTAGTTACTTTACAGATTACTTGATTTTAAAAGTAGTTTAGTTACTTTACAGATTACTTGATTTTAAAAGTAACAAAGTTAGATTACTTAGTTACTTTATTAGTTACATGCAGCAGCTGCCGACAACACCCCCACAGCCTCAACATAAAAATGACAACCGGTTTACTGTGAGGCAGCTCAGCGTTGCCAGTAGTAGATCTGGTTTATTATGGCACCAAAGAGAGCCAGTCAGCCGTGTTTAAGGGCAGCATTTCCTCTACAACATAGGCCTACTGCCAGATCAACTTCTTCAACTCTCCCCCACTTACTGGTTTTGCACCAGAGTCCAGCTTTAGTTGTTTGGGTGGTGGGGGACCTCCTGCTCTCTGCTTCGCTCCACCTGCTGGGACTTGCTCTGTAAGTTTGACTGCAGCGCTGCGACTCCAAATGTTTCTTCAAAGTTGACGTAGTGTTTTTGTAGCTAGATAGCACTTTGTCGCCACCAGCACAGAGTGTACAACCAACCTTAAATAGTGCCGTCTTTAGCTGACACAAACTCTAAATAGTGACTGTATTTCCATCTCTCTCCTCCCTCCATTGTTGTTTACGTTTGTGTCGCTGCGTGGTAACGCGAACTGTCCACATGCTGAAAACGTGACTTGTCGCAAACGTGACTTCACTCCCCGAGACGCAAGAAGAAAGCAAAAATATATATTTTTACTAAGGAAAATGACAAATAGTAACGCACAGTGACTTGGATAAGTAACTTTAATCTGATTACTGGTTTGGAAATAGTAACGCGTTAGATTACTCGTTACTGAAAAAAGTGCTCAGATTAGCATCACTGTTATTGGCAAATATAAATCAGCCTATTTGTTAAAAAAAAAAAGACAATGATGATAGGCTTACTGGCCTGTAGGTAAGGTAGTCACTGAGATCCACAGATACAGCTCATCCTGAGGGCTCCTGCACACTGCCTGCGTGGCGTGAGCGTGTCAGCTGCGTGGCGTGTCCGTTTATATTTCGGCTCCTATGTTAACAGGTCAGAGCCTACACACTGCCTGCGTGACACGCGCGTCTCAGGCCGAAAACGTGTGCATGCTAGAAATATAGAACCAACGCCTTTTTTTCAAGCGACACGCAAAGCGCGTTGGAAGCGTTTCCAGGCAAAATAGAATAGGAAATTGGAAACATACGTACCGACAAGGCTAGCAGCAGCAGCGCGGCGTGAGACACGTTTCTGGGTATGTATCAGGTATGTACTGTATAAAGGCTTTAGTGTCCACACGTTATTGTAGGCCCAGTTTAATATGCAACTTTTAATTTGATGCAATATATGTAGTAGGGGGTCTGTGCTGCGTCTCTTTTTCAGTTTAAGGGCTCCTTGGTTTAAAGACCCCTGATTGAAACTGTTTAGGTCCCATCAGTCCACCTGAAGGATCTCTACACTATGTGGTCCATAGAATCAGGTCAAATGGTTCCATCTGGTGGCAGAAGCAGGTACTGCCGCAGAGAACCAGCTTAACCAGGTTTCAAACGTTGAACATTTGAGTTCAACTATTTTCATTTATTCACCGAAAAACAATCTTTAAGATAACTTAGAAGCTCAATTTCAATCCCATGTTTAGAAATATAAAAATTCTATATTAGTCATCAGGTGATTGTACGTGTTGTGGTGAGTCCGTGATGTGTCTGTCTGTACCTCACGGTCCATGGGTTATCATTCTTATTCCTTTTTTAGGAGTTTCACAACCTGATGATGATGATGATGATGATTGAAATGTGTTTTAACGCCCTGACAGGCACTTTCTTTCTTTTTGTTTGCACAAACTGTCTCAACACACCTTTATACTCTGTGCTATCATGTTAATTCACACACAAGCTCACACACACACACACACACACACACACACACACACACACACACACACACTCTCACTCACACACACACACTCCCAAACACACCCATGCTCATGAACACAGACATACACGCTCAAACACACATGCTCACAGACATATACACTTCCTGTTTGGCTTGTCCTCGGGGCGGTCAGGCCTCTGTGGATGGATGGATGTGTATTATTTTGGAAAAAGGAGCTCTCTACTAGGCATGGGCCGGTTACCGGTTTCAAGGTACCCCGCGGTTTAAAAAAGTCACAGTTTAAAACCACTCCGATGTTTGTCCTACCGTTCCTACGGTCGGAGCTGCTGATTTATGAGTGGTGCGGTTTAGTAATCCCTCTGCCTGCCAGTGTGCATTGTGTTTCAAAATAAAATCCATTGTGTTCAATGGGGGAAAAAAAGTAGTTTTTTACCCAGACATTTGAAAAAAAATAAAAGATTTTAAAGCCGTGATATACATACCGTGAAACCGTGATATTTTCCCCTGAAGGTTATCGTACCGACCCGTGCCTACTCTTCCTGTGACTGTCACTGAGCTGTGCTGTAAACTGTTGTTTCCAGGTCCGTCAGGCCAGGAGGCTGTCCAGCCCTTGTATACAGAGGTATACGCCGTTCTGCGGTGGTGAATGCAGCACGTATGTGACCCCCCCCACCCCCCCAACCCCATCCCATCCCACCCCCCTCCCCTGTTATTAACCCCAGCCACCATCCTCCCTTTACCGAGCATTTACCCTGCACACTACAGTAGGGCTGCTCGATTATGGAAAACAATATAATCACGATTATTTCGGTCAATATTGAAATCACGATAATTTAACACGATTACTCGTTGACTTCTGGAAAGATGTAGCAATTATTGAACTTAAAAAACAGTGGAAAAAGTTAAATAAATCAACAGTAAAAAAAAACACATAACTGTGAAATTTGCCTTAATACTTTTCCTATTTAAACTTTATTTTTTTCAGAACACAAGAGAAAATAAGAGTTTACTTGCAAAACGTAATGAGCTAAATAATAGTTTTTCTCGATTATTCTGTTTTTGTGATCACTGGGAGCCAAAATCATAATCACGATTATATTTCGATTAATTGCACAGCCCTACACTACAGTAGGGCTGCCACCTCTTAGTCGATTGGTCGACTAATCGGTAGTTTTTGGTCTTAGTCGACTAAGATTTCTTTAGTCCATTAGTCATTATTTATGCTTATTCATGCTTAATTACTTATTTCCAAGAAACTTCTGAGCACATTTATGGTAAACACAAGATTTAAAGTGGTGCTTTTGCAGGATTAATTGTGGAGAAACTCAGTTTTACAGATGGTTAATTAACTACATTTATATTGTGCTTTTCTAGTCTTAACCACCTCTCAAAGAGCACAGCTCTGTCAATTAAATCAACTAATCCATTAGTCGACTAAATCCTATAAGTGTTAGTCCACTAAGAAGTTCTTTAGTCGAGGACAGCCCTACACTACAGGAGTTCCCTGGTTCTGTGTTAGGGTGACCAGATGAGAATGGGTAAAATTCGGGACGAGACTGGGAGGGGGGATTATTAATTATTTTTATTCAGGAATTTAACTGACTGTCATGATCTGCTCTTTAACATCAGCAACATCCAATCCAATCACTCCTTCTCGTGGCTGCCTGCACTTAACATGAATTTCAAAACTCCGCAACCAAAATTATTTATTATTTTTATTCAGAAACTCAACTGTGTTGTCTTGTAAACCCGAAAATACAAATAAAAAAATCATTAAAATCATAAAGTGATGACGGGAGCTGCAGCTGCAGGACGACTCAGTTAAAAACCACCATGAACAGTTTTTAATGTTCAGTCGGACTAGAACTACTCGAGACAACTGCTTGGATTTCGGGACTGTCCCGAATTTTTCGGGACGTCTGGTCACCCTATTCTGTGTCCAGCTGACGCTACATTTACATCGCTATGTTTTGGTTTAAAAAGGAAGATCTTCAGCTACGTTTGCCCCTCTCATTCCCCCTGCTCTGATGTTTCCCCCTCTCATTACCCCCTGCTCTGATATTTCCCCCTCTCATTACCCCCTGCTCTGGTGTTTCCCCCTCTCATTCCCCCCTGCTCTGGTGTTTCCCCCTCTCATTCCCCCTGCTCTGGCGATTTCCCCCTCTCATTCCCCCCTGCTCTGATGTTTCCCCCTCTCATTACCCCCCTGCTCTGATGTTTCCCCCTCTCATTCCCCCCTGCTCTGGCGTTTTCCCCCTCTCATTCCCCCTGCTCTGGTGTTTCCCCCTGTTCTGGTGTTTCCCCCCCTCTCATTCCCCCCCTGCTCTGGTGTTTCCCCCTGTTCTGGTGTTTCCCCCCCTCTCATTCCCCCCTGCTCTGGCATTTCCCCCTCTCATTCCCCCTGCTCTGGCGCTGCCTCCTGTTATTGCCCAGTATACCAGAATGTTGTTGAGATATTTTGTGTTAGTTTAAACCGATATTAGTTCTTCTACTGGAGATAAAAACACTTGCGTGCACGGAGATCGCTTTTGGCTCAAAACTCCACCTCAAAACTCAAAACCAAAACGTAGCGATGTAAATGTAGCCTGAGGCCTTTGTATTTGTATCCCGACTGAACCCTGTAGTGTTCTGTCATGCTAAAGCTACCGCTAGCTGTACGGTTTGAGGCATCTCGCTGCCTGCTGGAGTCCGTAGGAACAGCAGAGGGACAGTTTGTGGATATGAGATTCATCTCGAATGCAAACATCATTCAGTTTGCTCCTCAAAATAGGCAACGTGTCGATAAAACGAGCAGCTACGGCAACATCTACGCTACTACGTTTTTGAAAAACAAACACTTTTGTTACGTTTTCCGCCTCGTGTCCATGCGAGACATTTGGAAACGAGGCCGCACGTCAGTCGGTCTCATCGGCTAGGTAGCTTCCAGACCTTTCAGTAACCGTTCCACCTCGTTGTCGCTCCGAGACAATAAAACGTCAAGACTATCTGCTTCCTGTTTACACCGGGACGCACATGCCCAGTGTGTGTGTGTGTGTGTGTGAATGGTCATGTGATACGCATTTTTGGAAGCGTTAATATGAACGGCGATTAGTTCTTCTGCTGGAGCTTAAACTGTGTAGCCTGGCTGCCAGCCGAACCTAGCCCCGCCCACAACATTTGAGGTCTGGAAGTTCTGTCTGGACTTGATCCGTTGTGCTCCAACCAGAGCTGTTTGGACCAATCAGATTGTCAGGGGGCGGGCTTTATACGATGATTGACAGATGATCAGCAGTAACGTAATCAAACACGTCATCCAAAGAGCGCTCGGGTTGAATTTGTTTACAACAAAGATGGCTGCCATCTCGTCTGTTATAGAAGATATCGACAGCGCGTTCATTTTAAAAGAGGAACGGAGAACCGTGATCACGCCATTTATCGATCGGAAAGAAGAAAGATGTTTTTTGCCGTCCCTCCTACGGGATTCGGCAACGTCTCATACTCCGTTGCTCTGATTGGTTGTACAGTACAGGCCAAAAGTTTGGACACACCTTCTCATTCAATGCGTTTCCTTTTTATTTTCATGACTATTTACATTGTAGATTCTCACTGAAGGCATCAAAACTATGAATGAACACATATGGAATTATGTACTTAACAAAAATGTGTGAAATAACTGAAAACATGTCTTATATTTTAGATTCTTCAAAGTAGCCACCCTTTGCTTCTTTTATTAATAAGGGAAATAATTCCACTAATGAACCCTGACAAAGCACACCTGTGAAGGTAAAACCATTCCAGGTGACTACCTCATGAAGCTCATTGAGAGAACACCAAGGGTTTGCAGAGTTATCAAAAAAAGCAAAGGGTGGCTACTTTGAAGAATCTAAAATATAAGACATGTTTTCAGTTATTTCACACTTTTTTGTTAAGTACATAATTCCATATGTGTTCATTCATAGTTTTGATGCCTTCAGTGAGAATCTACAATGTAAATAGTCATGAAAATAAAAAGGAAACACATTGAATGAGAAGGTGTGTCCTAACTTTTGGCCTGTACTGTATGTCTATCCAATTGAGTGCAGAGGCATTTCCTTTCCTGGTTCGGTTGAAACACGCCCCATAATAATTGATACTGTGGAGAAGTATGACCACGTCAGGCTAAAAACTATGTGGACAGAGATCTTTTTTTTATTTTTATTTTTTTTATTGAAAACATAGTAGTGGACGTTAGATGAAGCCCAATTAGATGTTCGGTCACTTCATCCTCATCCTCCATCATAACTCGTCCCACCCAGGTATCACCATCTACTTATTAATCTGATTTAGATTAACACACTGCTCCAATAACATCCCAGCTTCTCATCTCTTTTTTTTTAATATCTTTTACACACATTATGTTGGCAGAAAACTTTGTGATCCATCCATCCATCCATTATGTATCTGGTCAACCATTCTTTCCATTTCATTCTCATAACGTGAACAATCGTCTCGGGAACTTTTTTTCATTTCTTTCTCCTCTCTTTACTCTCTATGTCAGCTGTTTTCTTTCATGTTGTCATTATTCACCTATTAATAACATTTACAGCGTTCCTGACTCCCGGCAGAACGTCGCCAAACCAAAGGCATCACAAGCTTAACTTTTTTTTCCCGCTAACCCTCTGTGTCTTTCTGTATTTCCTCTGTCTGTGTGTGTCTGTGTGTGTGTGTGTGTGTGTGTGTGTGCGTGCGCGTGTGTGTGTGTGCGTGTGTCTGCCTGCCTGCTTTTCAGAGAGTGAGGTGTGACAGTGACGTACTAACCTTCCCCAAATGAGCACTGCTGCCTACTTTCCTGCCCCTCCCACCGCTGCTCATCGTCCAATCACCAAGCCCCACTGCCTCTCCGCTTCCTTAGCAACCGCTGTTCGATTCCTGCCCTGCTCCCTGGCAACTGCAGCATCACTCGTTCGTACGTGTTGCTTGTAACTGCACGATCCCTTGTCTTACAGTCTCGATAAACAGCATTTCTTTTGGACGCATATTGTGTGACTCTCAGCAATCAAGCTGGCATGTAAAATGTAATGGTCGATTCCCATTGGACACATACTTTTGTGTCATGTTGTCGCTGTGATCTGGCTCTGGCTGCTATATCTACTTTCTGTACTAATACCAAATGTTTGCTGAACTTCATTTTAACGTCTAAAACCTGATATGCATGTTGTTTTTTCTTTTAATATCAGGAGTGAATGTAAAAAATCTAACTACATGTCAAACTGTATTCGGTAAATGTTTCCTTGATCACCAGCACATATAAGTTTTCACTGATTAAAGCTCAATGGTGGCTGTTAAATAAGGGTTGGGTGCTAATGGGTTAGGGTTAGGTATACTGAGCATTTTATGGGAAGCCAAAGGCAGGTCCACTGGCCGCTTCTCTTCTTAAACTACACCTGAAAGTGAAGATTTCCTAAAATATCAAAAGTTAAGTAAAATAAGTTTACTGGTGAACAAGATGACGTTTAAAGTTCCATATTTTAACGGTAATATAATAACCTGGACCCTATTTTGCTAAGTTTTTGTGTGTAAGTGACTGATATGGAATTTTGATTGAAACTGGTCCAGTATTAAGCGTGAACGCTGTAACCGGCATCTACAGACCGGGCTGCAATGTATCCCTACGGGGCAAATGTGCATCGTCAGTTAGCGTCCACTTGAAGTGTTTTATTTTGCCGCTGAAAGGCTCAGATTAATATTCTAAGTGTCTGATAACATTATGGAAAGGATCCCTACAGAGATAGACCTTTAAAACCTCTTTAAGACCTTTCTGTTTAACCAGAAACAGCTCTGAAGTCACAAGGGCTAAACCCACCAGACTCCATTTATAAAAACAATACTTTTAGCGTGTATAGAGCCAACATATTTTCACACGTAAATCAGTAAACTATGTGTTTATTTCAACCAAAACTAGAGTTGTGATGGTTGGAAAAGTGGAAAGACGACCCAAAACGGCTTTTCATAGTTTTATTTTGTTTCTGTCGACTTTGAATGAAGTGTATTTTACTATGCTTAAATTACTGTTTATTTACATGGAGTCTGGTGGGTTTAGCGAACGCAATTTCGCGGATGTTTTTATGTTTAAAAAAAGGATCTTACTCTTTAACAGAAAGGTCGACCTCCTTAGAAATCCTTTCCATAATGTTGTCAGACACTTAGAATATTAATCTGAGTCTGTCAGCGGCAAAATGAGCACTTTTGTGAAGGTAAATACAAGCTGGACAATTGTCCTATTAACTTACATTGTAGCCTGTTGATCTCACTTAATACCGGACCAATGTCAAAGATAGTTGTTCCCATCAGTCACTCAGACACAAAAACACAGGAACACAGGAACATAGGGTCCAGGTTTGTAGTTACCCTTTGTTTCCCTTTTACCTTTTTTATTTTCTCTCGCTGCACTGGTCATCCATCATCCATCCATTGAGTCATCCCTGTGCTCCATCCATCCATCCGTCCATCCATCCATCCGCCATTCACACCCATCTTTCCCTTCTGCCGCTCACTTCCTCTCGCTCTTCCGTCTCTCTCCAGGAACGCAGCGATCACTCCTCATCCTCTCCGACATCCTACTCCACCTTCTACTACCCCTGTGGCCCGGAACCACACCACCCACAATCCTCCTCCGCGCGCCCTCAGCTTCACGCTGGACACCCACCACCAGGACAACTTCGTGGGCCTGCTCCCGTGGAGGCTAAGCGGCGTCCAGACCGTGATGATGCCCCTCCCGTCGGCGCGCTCCCGCCTGTCGCTGCAGGAGACGCTGCACTCTTCCAAATAACGGAGGAGGAGGAGGACGACGAATCCCCGTGGAAACGGCACAGCGAAATGTCCCGGCGGGGGTTCGCCGGCAGTCGTGGAGGGGACCAGCTGAACAGTCGCACCACTGAGAACAACGACCGGCAGATCACTCTGATTTGACGATGATGATGATGATCAGCGAGAACACACACACACACACACACACACACACACACACACACACACTTACTTCTACACAGGCTCCATGTGACGAGACTGCTCTGTGTGCTTCGGAAACTACCTGACAACAACTACAAAACTTCCTGGGGGCCATTTTAGTTTGTACGTGTGTGCACATGTGAAAGAGGACCTTCTTCCACTGCTGTTTTTTCGGTAACACTTTACTTGAAGGTATCTACATAAGAGTGACATGACACTGTCATCAGCACACGACCCCTAACGTTAACCCTAACCTCAGCCGACCCGTCGAGCGCCGATGTGAAGTCAATATGACGTAGACCTCGCTGGCCTCGCCTGGATTTTGAGTGCGAGACCTTTTTGAGTGCGAGACAAAGCGGAAACAGGAAGCGTGGACGAGTTCGAGGGCAGCCAGATGCCAGGACTGTCAGAGTGACTGCCAGTCTCTCCGGTAAACTTACTGGGTTAAGATCATAGACTGTTAATATTAATGGACAAAGCATCCGGTTCAGCGAAGTGCTGCAAATGCGGAAGTGCCTTAAACCTGCATTCTATCTGAATTCCAGCAGGGGGAGACTCCTTCACACTTGTGTTGTCCTGGGACATGTCCAGTTTATTAGACGTTTTGTATTGGCCTGTTGTTGAGCTTCGGGGTCCCCCCCACCAATACAAAACGTCAAATAAACGTATAGTTAACCCTTGTGTTCTCCTTGTGTTGACCCAAAGGACAACACAAGGGTTAGACCTGCATTCTAATTGAAATCCTGCAGGGGGCGACTCGTGCAGTCTATGAGAAAGTGACCCACTTCTCACCTGATTTATTACCTCAGTAAACATTTTCATAATGAGTTTATGGTCTCAGTCGCTAGTTTTAAGTCTTCTGCAACACAGAATGATAATTTTTGGATTTATGGTCTCGTTGATTCTAAAATCGGCGATAAAGCAGGGGGTGTTTTAGGGCGTGGCTATGACGTGATTGACGTAACGTGGCTCCTCCCTCTCGTAAAATCGTCACATCCCCAAACCAGGATGGCTGCGCCCGTAACGGGAAACTGGACGACTCATAGCAGATCGCCACCAACCAACCAATGGGTGACGTCACACATGCTCTGTCCATTAATATTAACAGTCTATGGTTATGAGTTCTTTTATGGCGAATGAAAGGCTCGATCCGACGAAGTAGGTCATCGAATCGAAGAGTTGACGTCAATGCTGCTGCCAGTTCTGCCATTGTTTACCTTTTTCTTCTTCTTCTTCTAGTCCGTAGAAAGAAAGAGCAGCGTCGGTAGCCTTTGCTCATTAGCGCCACCGCTGTTCAGGAGAAGACTGCAGCTAGTGTCGCGACAAAAAAACGAATGACACTTACTAAAAGAAGCGTTATGTCATAAGCGTTTATGACTTGTTTATAATGTTTTATGACACGTTCGTGACCGTGTCATGTCCCTCTTATGTCGATACCTTCACGTCAAGTGTAACCGTTCCTTCACTTTTGTCTTCCCGGACATTATTAACGAAGTACGGCTGCTGGCAAAGAAAAAAGCCATGTTGTCATGCAGAGAAAGAAGAAAAAAAACAAATCGTATATATTGTACAACGACGTTATCGCCATGAGCCCCGGCTCATTTGCACAACGATGGGCTGGTTTCGCGATTCGTGTAGGGAAACGTTGCCGTTCAGACGCGACAGGCTTCGAAAAAACACTGGAAGTGTCCGTTTGTCTTGTTTCGACGCTGCCGAGAGACTGACCAATCCGAGACCTCGGTTTGATCTTTTTAAGACAATCCCGCTGGACGTTATCAACTCTATAATCTCTATAATCCCAACTGTCCTTTAACCGTCTCTTCTCTCTCATCTCCGGTAGAAAAAGTTATCAGGTAATGATGATGTAGCGCTTTCGAGCTCCAAAGTCCAGATTCACTGAGGTTGAGACGTCTGCACGTTTGTTTTCACGTTCTATTGACCGCTGTCCTCTCGGAAGTGTCACGGTTTCAGAAATAAGAAGGAACCAACTTGTTCAAGACGTCACGTTCCTAAACCAGGAGGTCCTAGAGCTTCCGCGTAGAGTCCAAATTTGGAGAAATCATATTACTTATGTTGCACCATCCAATTTCGATGATGTCCGATTTAATTGTGAATGTGGCTTACACTCATTAAGGCTACAACCTTTCAACCTTAAGCCTTAAAATGTTCCCACAAACATTAAAAACATTCACGACAGATGCAGATTTGCCTTCTTTCCTCCTGTAGTCCACAGATACAGGGTGGGGGGGGGTTTGACATCCAAGTGAAAATCTTGCACTTCTAAAATGTCGTGGCATCTTTTTAGAATTAGAAACGCGACATAAAAAAAAAAAAACGTTATATATAATAAATCTTTCAATCGAAGCAGAAGCCTGACATTTACCAAAGCAGTGACATGGGATGGATCCCTCGACGTTAAATCACTCTTCCATAGGCATCATTTACGGGGGTGGGAGGATGGGGTGGGCGGAGAGAGTTACAACCCCCCCGATAATCAAAACTGGGCTTTTTCCGAAGTTTATGCCATTTTTTTATTTTTTGCTTTTTCAACTTTTTTGTCGCCTTTTTCAAAGTTTTTTTGGGACACTTTTTTGACCTTTTTTTTGCTTTCTTTTTGTTCATTTTCAAAAGTATTTGGCACATTTTGGGGGGGGGGTTTTCAACTATTTTTGTCCTTTTTTTAAAAAATAAAAAAAAACGCCAACGAAGTGAGAACGCTAACACAAAAAGAGATGAAGGCGACGGACATCGTCCCGTAAAGGTTAACGCGGTGGATCTGGACTTGTTCCTTTGCGACTCCATCAGCTCTTCGTGTATTTGTGTTAAGCCATGAAAACCAAACTCATGTTGTTGATTTGTCGATGTTTAAATGTTGTTTTTGGAACAAAATCTCTTTTTTTTTTTTATTATTATTATTATTGTTTTTTCTCGCTGCGAGAGCGCTGCACACTGAGACTCGTGTGTGTCTCTTTTTTCATGTTCGGATTTGTGTTTTTAGTCTTGATGGTTTTTATTATTCACAGTGATGAGGTGCTTTTTGAGGAAAACAAATCTACATGTAGTATATGTTTTATAAACACGTGTGCATGGCTGCATGCACACAACCCCCCCACCACCACCACTGCTGTTCCCTGTTAAACATAAGCTGGGTAAAGTGCCTGCATTGTTCTTTGTAAAGAGTTGATGAAAACTGACGAGCTGTTTTGACCCTTTCTAGTGTGTACTTGATTCTTAGACCGTGTGCTCTGTTTATTAAAAGACATTTGAAAATGGTTTTGAACTGCATTCAGGTGTCTTCTTAGTCAACACAGGGATCTAACAGCGAAATGCACCAAAGGTAAAAGGTTGCCTCTCCAAAATAAATCCTGAAAATCTGTTAAAGTGACCGCTGTGGATCTAAAATGAAGACAGATTCAGCAGCTGCGTAGCCTTTTTTTTTGTCTTTGCAATAAAATGTTTTCCGAAACATGTTTTTTTTTTTTTTTTATAAAATAAGAGATCATTTTCAATTGATCCACCAATACGGTATGTTTTGAAATCCGGGAGCAGACAGCCCCGAGAGTGAAGCGTTCGTCCAATCAGGTGCAGCCATGGTGGTTGTGGGAGGGTGGAGCCAGGGGCCACGTTCAGCCCCGACGAAACGTAGCAACACGCGCTGCCTTTCTTATCGCCACGAGTTAACGGACACGCCTCTGCTGATTGGGTATCACCTGGGGCGCAGCCAATAAACGAGAGACACGCCCACCAAACCAGAGGAAACGTAACTCATAGCTACATTTTTACAATTCCGATGCCAAACCGGTACTTTTAAAACGATTCCGATTCCTAAACTGATTCTTGAAAAACTCAAAAATGACATCAAAGAAAGCCTCTTCTATAGAGTTTTTTTAAATTGAAAATTATTTAACAATATATTAACGTTTTAAAGTAGGTAAACTGCCCGTATTATGGGATTTGGGGTGTTCTTTTGTGTCTCTGGTGCTTCCACATACATACAAACTTTGAAAAAATCCATCCATGCTGTTCTGAGTGAGATCTGGTTTCTGAATGCGTCCTGCCTTCAGTCTCCGGGTGAGCTGGTCAAAATCTTTCTACGTCACTAGCCGAAACGAGGGGGCTAACCGTAGCATGCTAGCTCGTTCTCAATGGCAAACACTGCTACAACACACACTAGTTCACCATAATCTACAAGAGAACTACTTCCATGTCCCTGTTCTGCAGGTATTCTACGCAAAGTGTGAAGTGCGCCCTCGTTTAGAAGAAGTCTCCCGGCTAATCCTGCCTTGTACTGACTGAAGTTGGAGAAACGAACCGCTAGCTAGATGATGTAGTCCTTACCTAGCTACTGTGCATGCGTGCCTCCCAAAAATGACGGGATAGAAGTGAGATGTCTCACTCTGTAGCTAAAACAGAGAGCTCAACACACAGGGTGAAAAGAGGAGCTGCAGCAATGTGCAGTACAACAAAAGTATGGTGTTTATATATAATAAGTAAACCTAAGTCACTTAACACAGAATCCTTGGCTGTGAAACGCAGCCACACTTTTGACCGCTTCGCTTTAGGCATTTTAAACGCTCTAAAAGCTAGCTAGCTAACGTTAGACTAGCAGAGCAAGTGTAATATGTTTACTAGCGATCCCGTGCAGTGAATGGTTAATATGCTTTTACGTCCGTTTCGGTGAGCCCAGATGGAAAATATGGCATTTTAAAAGTAGCCTACATTTACGATAGCTAGCTAACGTTAGACTAGCAGAGCAAGTGTAATATGTTTACTAGCGATCCCGTGCAGTGAATGGTTAATATGCTTTTACGTCCGTTTCGGTGAGCCCAGATGGAAAATATGGCATTTTAAAAGTAGCCTACATTTACGATAGCTAGCTAACGGTAGACTACAGAGAAAGGGTGATATTTTTACGTCCGGAGCAACGGAGTGAAAATATTTTTGTCAACACATAAAATGGAACCGAAATGAAGAACCAACCCTACTCATAGCACGATGCACACCGTTTCACACCGTTCTGAGGAAACATGTCGTTCAACCAGGAAACCGTAGCAAAACGCAGGGTTAGGGTTAGGGTTAGGGTTGCACTAAATCCAAATTTTAGGTCTTAAATACGCTGAAGTATTGTGTTCTAGGTCTTAAATCATTTTAATCCTTGTGTTGTCTTCCCGTAGACAGTGCAGCTTTTTATTTTTCTGGATCAAAATTTTAAATTAAATATTTATTCATTTTTTACGTTTTGGTCGTCTTTTTCGACCCTTTTGTCACTTTTTCCGAACTTTTTCGATGTTTTTGTCTATTTTTTTTGCGGGTTTTTTTTTTTAAAACGGTTTTGAAGTTTTTTTTGGGTCACTTTTTCAAAATTCTTTTATAAAAAAAAAAAAATTCAAATGCTATAAAATTGAAAAAAGCAACCGAATTCATAGTGAACCGATCATCTTTTTTAAATTGAGAAATGCACTTTGTCTGGGACTATCCACGTTCATTGGCTTGAAAAGAAACCCACATTTCTGATAGAGGGATAGAGGACAACAGGAGGGTTGAACAGGTCTTCATTCCCTACGTCAATGTAACGCTACCTCTAATGAGAGGCAGATTAGTCACACTATTCTTTATTACTGTTATGTACCTTTTAGATTTTTTTCCAGCAATTCCATAAATTACCAGAGACAAAATACCATATTGAAGCAAACTGCGGATTTTCATTCCTTCTTGTTTACCTTAGGTGAAAATTGGTATATTATAAAATCTATATCTTTTCCTTAAAGAAGTGAAGTCACTCAAATAGTTCAAACTGTAAAGATGAAAAGTTTGTAATTTGTGTATTGGTGTTTGATGCTAGTGTGTTTACTCTGTGTTTTCTGAGTGACAGTGTGTGTGTTATCTCAGTGAGTGTGTGTCTCAGTGTGTTCTGAGTGACGGTGTGTGTTATCTCAGTGTGTGTGTGTGGCTGCTCTGAGCCTGCTCTGAGATGTGTGTGAAGAGTTGTGTTGCTGTGAATAACTTTTGTAGGAGATGTGAACTGTTTAGTTCAGGTGACTGGTGGTAGTGCAGACTGGAGTCAGAGTTTTGCACATGTGGTTTCAGTTTTGCCCGCTGTCGTCTAGCAATCGGAACAACCTGTAAATCCGTCAGTGAGGAGCAGATCTGTGTATGTCCACTAGGCGTCACCGTTTCCAAATGTTAATCTGCTCACATTCAGTATTTCCTCATTTTCAGACGGCCTGTCCAGATGTATGGCTGCAGGAAGCGTCCGTGCTTCATGCTGTTTCTCCTCTGGTGGAGGCTCTCCAGATGAAATCTTCTGAGGCGGCCGTCGGATCATTAGGTCATGGTTTTTGGCTGCAGGGCAACATGCTGCAGTCCCGTCCCACACCTTTGGGGACTGGAGCTCCGTAAGATGAAGATCCCAGAGTGTGATGAAGACATATTTATCTGAGCTGATGCACCGTGCTCAGTGGATAGAAACACCGAGCAGTCCCTTTGGTGCATAAAACAGCCCTCTTTCATCCACATTTCTGAGCTCAGTTTCTACATGATCTTTGTTTCTATTATTATGATTATTGTTTTTTTTTTTAGTTTAGTTTATTTATGAAAGGGGACAGCGCAAATTAATAAAACACATGATTTACCATGTGTTAAAAAGCCAGAATTAGCCAAAAGGCTATTTTTCATCTGTAGTCCCCTGCCTTCGATGTTAAAAAAGGCTTTTTTTATTGTTGTTTTTTTACATTGTACCTTTTACCAGGTTAGGAGGAAGATGTTTGCCATTGCTCCATCATTATTCACTAGAGACGAGTCAACGAGACCAACTGTTCCTCAGTGGAACAATGAATCAAAAATATTACAAATTCTTTCCTATAACTCTTTAGACTTTTGTCTCAAATATCCTTCACAAAATAACTTTTCTCTGTGAAAGTCTCTGCGAGCGAGACCTCTTTTTTTATAAAACAACGCAGCAACATACAGAAGAAGTGCAGAGTTTTCTGCGTTTTGTCTCACGTAGTCCATATCTGCAACGTTTCATTTCCGTGTTTGTTCAGTTTCTTTTCAGCTAGATGTCTGTCCCCTTCCTCTTCCTCTTCCTCTGTGTTGGCGTTCTAACCTCCGGCTGATTGATGAGGACTATGGTTAACTGCTCCTCAGATCTCTGCAGGGTAATCCCGACAGCTAGCTAGACTATCTGTCCAATCTGAGTTTTCTGTTGCACGACTAAAACTACTTTTGAACGTACAAACGTTCCACCAAAACAAGTTCCTTCCAGAGGCTATTTTGCAGAAGCACCGGGGCTCCGACGATTGTGATTGGTTTAACGAAAGGCCAATAAACCAGAGCACGTTTTTCTCCCTTACCGGAATGCTGCGTGGACTATACAAGACTATGTCACACGTGATGAACTTGGTGTAGAGGACGTAAGCGTTCTCCGGGCTGCCCTCCGCAAAAATATTTCTAAATCAGGTTCAGTTCATGTGGACTGCTTAGAGGCCTTAAAGAGAAACTCCCCAAAAGTTGTTTATTCCTGAGGATAACTGGCCAAACAGAGAGGCAGTGGCGTCTCGCCCAGATGTTTCCCAGAGTGGAGTTTGATCAAAGAAAACCTTACAGCGATTTCAATCATTCCGACAGGTTTTTGAGTGAGAACCCCCCCTTTTAAATCTACCATGTTTTTTATATTGAAGGCGATCAAACATACAGAAATAAAAGGTAGTCCTTCCCACCCTAAAATGTTGTTGCATGTTAAGGTGTAAGGTTAAGGTGTAAATGTTCATTCTCTTCAAATTACACAATCAGTGTAATTTATGGAGGGGGGGGAGGGGGGTGTTACAACCCCCTCAATAATCAAAACTGGGCTTTTTCACAAAGTTTTTGTTCCTTTCAAAGGTTTTTGTTGCTTTATTCCGACATTTTTGCTGTTTTTTTCTGTGTTTTTGTCGCCTTTTTCGACACATTTTGGACACATTTTTTGATGTTTTGGTCGCTGTTTCAAAGGGGGTTTTGGAAAGAAATTTTGAAGTTTTTGTCGCCTTTTTTACGGTTTTTTTGGACAGTTTTCTCAATGTTTTAGTTGCCTTTTTTTTCTCGAAAGTGTTTTGGGGGAATTTTTTATTCAACCCAAAGTTGTGCCCTTGTCATCAAGGAAACTTTTGTCCAGCAAACATGTAGTTTTGTGAGTTTGTGTTGAGTATGTGTGTAGTTTAAAGATTTATAAGTAAAGTCATTTATAAGTACATCTACTCCTTCATCTTTAATTTTGCTGCTGGAATTCAGAATATCTGCAGCTGAAAACAAATCATGTGTAATGAAAAACACATTTTGGAAAGAGAACACTATAAAACACTTCACTGCTTTCACTTTAATAGCTTCATCAACAAATCCTTCCCATTTTATAAGCCAAGAAATGACAGCAGCTCTGAAATTGAATATAACTTTTTGTTATTACTCTGTAACAGCTTTATGCTGTTTTGTAAAAGCTGGTGTCACTTTTTCACATGACGCATATGATACGATGGTTTAAGACCAAATCTGTTCAAAGGTTAAAGAGAAAGCGGTTGACTTCAGGTCGGCCCCTCTGCTCAGCCAAAGATCGGCTTGATCTAAAGGCACACAGCGTTGCCGTTAACGGCTCTTTTGGAGCGAGCAGCCTTTGCTTTCAGATGCTCTGCTCATCGCCTGTCTCCCCTCAAATAAAAAAAGCCCTGAAAACGTTGGATGCAAAGCAGTTTTTCTGCTGAGTCTATATCGACGACGTTTCATTTCCCAAAAAAGCAGCTTGACCGCGGTGCTGTAAGATGACGTAGTGTTAAGAGAGACAACGGTAGAGAGATGAAAGACAGAAAGTCCACGTAGGAAGGCAGGTTGGAGTGGTGGATGGGTCAAACTACTAGAGGAACTAGGGACTAAATTGAGTTCTGGGGCTGTACTTTTCGGTCCCCAAAAAAACTTTATATAGTTCTTTTCTATGGAAGAGGATTAGGGCCACATGTGAAAAATGTACTTGAGTTCTGAGGAAAAAGTCAGACACACACATTAGCCTTATTCCTCTTACGTACTTTTCAATTACCACGATGTTCAGTTTTTCAGATGCGGTGAAAGCCCAACCGTGAACGTACAAAACAGACACTAGTAATTGTATTTCTTTAGTTGCTTGGACAACGAAAACTCAAACATTGAACAGGGCCTTTGTTGATTTGTTATGACGTTTTTCCTCTTCAATATCCGACTTCAAAGAAGGCGGGCCCTGAATTATAACGCAGATCAGAAAGACACGTTGGCTCCCATACTTCCAGCCCCAGAGTCTCCCAGTCAATCCATATTGATCTCAGGCTATCGCACATAGCGTTTCCTGCTGAAACACCAAAAGGATGTTACCCAGCCGGCCATCTCCACCCTGGGATTTAGATTCAGCAGTATACTGAGGCTTGATCAGCACCGGACTCAGCTGCCTCTCATCCAGCTAATGAAGCCACCATCGCTCAGCACATATCAAGACAAATGGAAGCGTGGAAGGAGCTGGCTCCGAGTTCATATTTTGAAAATAGGCCCTTGTTAATAGACGTCAGAGAAAGGGACCAAGTGTTCTTTCACAGAGACAGAAACCGACCCGTGCTGCCAGTTGGAGGATTTAAGAACGAGCCGTGACGCTGCCAGTAAGAACAAAAGCAAAACAAGGAGTCCTGCGCTGGAGCCCCGCTGCTGTATATTCAGCCCAAAGCTTTTAAATCAAAGTGAAAGCTGCTTCATTTTCTTTCAAGTGCAGCAACATGATCTTAGTATAAAATATTACCCCGGGTTAATATGGATTGATGTCCCGGCATCCCGGAGGCAAAGTCGTCACAGGAAGTCAGACCTTCTTCCACAGCGCTGCGGAGGAAGGTCTGGCTAGTCCACACAGCATTCCAGGGTGGGAGAATAACCTGCTCTGGTTTATTGGCATTTCTTTAAACCAATCACAATCGTCTTATAGGCGGTGCTAAGTGCCAGACGGAGCCACGGTGCCGCTACAATTTAGTCTCAGGAAGGAACTTGTTTTGGTGGAACATGTGTACGTTCAAAGGTTGTTTTAGCAACAGAAAACTCAGATTGGACAGATGGTCTAGCTAGCTGTCTGGATTTACCCTGCAGAGATCTGAGGAGCAGTTAACCATAGTCCTCACAAATCCACCGGAGGTTAGAACGCCAACACAAAGGAAGCAGAAGCCAACGGACATCCGGCCCAAAAGAGGGACATCCAGGCCAAATTTCCGGCGGGACCGGAGCAATCCCGGAAGTGGAACGTCGTGGATATAGACCAGGGTGGATAGACGGGTCAAACAAACGTAATTTGTGTACTTTACTAACGCCGCATACGTAAGTAATGTAACAAACCTACCTCTTTGAACCCAAACCACAGTCTTTTCCTAAATATAACCAAGTAGTTCTGTTGCCTAAACATGTTCTGCACTGCAGGGGCTTTTTTTTTTTTTTGCATTCATTTTCATAAGATATTATACGAACCATTGTATGATAATATGGTTCAGGTCCGGTGGTTCTTCCAGAGTTGTCTTCTGCTGATCTGTTTCAGGTGGTAGACTTCTGACGCTTTGTCATTTTTAAGAACAAAATCAGCATCCAAGATTTTGTGATTACTCAATTGCAGCCAATGTCTGACACCACAACCACAAACATGATGAGTGGCTCTGACATAAGGACTTCACTGGACTGTTGGGACGGATGGGAGGGGGCCTGAGTCATCTGAGACCAACACACAAACACACATATACAAACACACTGACATATGCACAAGCCGTTCTGTACAGGCCTGACAGCTGCATGTTAACATATGCCAGCTCTGACTTTGATGTTCTCTCGTGTCTTTTTCGCGCTCTCTCTCTCTCTCTCCAACTCGGACACGCACATACATAAATCAAAACATTATTGCATATTGCTGACTGACTCAACTTGGACGTGGAATTAGATTGCTATTTCACACATGCACACACACACACATGTATGCATGGATAAAGAATAAGACCTGCATTAGGGCTGCGTGCACACAAACACACACACACACACAAACAGACTGGGCTTCCAGGAAAAGCAAAGCAGAGTGTTTGAATGGCCTCCAGCGGACTTCACATCATAAACAGGAATGATGAGCTGTCGTGCATTACTGATGTAAGGAGCTTTTGTTCATTTATCACATTTTGTATCTCTAAATGCACAACTCATAAGAAACATTTTAAATGTATGTTTCCAAAGTCAATAATGAACTTTCGATCACAACCTTTTCGAACTTTTCGATCATTTTTTTTTTATTTGAACATTTACAATTCCATGACAACTGGACAAAGACCTTTTCCGGAGGAAGATCGTGTGATGATGAATAAAAGCTCCAGAACAGGTTTTTAAATGGATGTTGAGATTGTTCATAGGCTCAGTCATTCACTTCCAAGCAGCACATATCCCGGAAGTGGAACGTTGTGTATATAGACTACTGTTTAATATGAATTTCAAATTAAAAATACAAGGAAATCAAATATATTATAAACATGGCCAAATGAAATGAGGACAAACATATTACAAAATGCAGACTGCTTTATTGTATAGAAAAGCTCATAATTTGATTCAACAGAGAACACCTTTGTTCCCTGCAGCCAAATAAATGTTCTTTGCTATTACAGTACATCGCACCATTGTGTTCCAGTGTGTGAGGAGAAGAATCCCATAATACTCCTTCTCCCAGTGCATTTATTATTGCATAACAGAGTTAATCATGTTTGAAAAACATTAGACGACATACACTCTTGGCAAAGCCTGCGTCTGTTAACTTTTTCCTTATGGCGCTGGGGATCTGGGAACCCTTTTCACAGAAACTGCCTAAAGGATCTTTCTGAACTAATTCAATGGCCAATAGTAGACTTCTGGAACACTTTTCGGGGGTCACTGGAACTGCCTTAAGGATTTTTGCCACTCCTTCACGACCCGGGACATAAGAAGCCATTCAGGGCCACTGAACCCCTTATAGGGTTCCAAGGAACGTATTTAAAACCTCATGAACTACTTCAGCGCCAGTAGCACCTTTGAATCCCCTGGAACTCTTTCAGTGACTACTTAAACCCATTCAAAGACCCATGGAGCCTGTAAAAAGACCACTAGTACCCATCCAAGGAACCCGGACCCCTTTTAAGACCACTGATTCACCTTCAAATAAAGAAAGGATCCATGAAGTTCCTTCATGAACCCTTGACCCATCTTAACGACTAGTAGAACCCCTTGAACTACCAGCCCCTGTAAGGATCCATGGAAGTCCTTCCAGGATGCCCCTTGAGGGATCACTTGGACTAATTCAAATGCCCTGGGACCCTGCACGGAAACATTGGTACTCCTTCAAGGGCCAAAGACCAGTTTTGATCACTTTCAAGGGTTCCTGAAAGATCTCCAGAGATCTGTAAAGACCCAATCACAATGTTGGCGCTGAGCAAACTGAATATATTGGATATACTCCAGTATCAATCATGTAAAACCTAGTTTGATGCTTTCATGCATCAACACTTTGACTGATGTTAGCTCAGAGAGCTAATTTACCTGTTGGGCCACAGTCTACAGAAAATGACACCACCCAAATCAGCAGTAAGTCCAACCGGCGGTGCCATGTTGCTGTTCCTGATGCTGATTTGGTTTATCAGAGACGCTAGCAAAGCAACACCGTACATAAAATAATCACAGCAGAGACGACAGATAGGTCCGACGTCCGTGTTTAACTATGTATCTTTAAAATAGAAAGAAGTAAACAAGTTTGCAGATTTCACATCTCTCCGTAAACCAAAACAAAGGCCATTTGTCTACCCAGAGGTGATCTTGTGTTAGCACAAAGTAACGTTGATTTGGTTTTCTAATGCCTCCAATGACCACTGGAAACTCTCACGGGATCACTGTAACGCCTTCAATGACCATTTGAATCCTCCCTGGAACCCATTTAAAGAACTTTGGAAATCTTTCAAGGCCCGTGAGGAACTATGGAGAACATACTCGCATCCTCCTCCTTGTTCAGGCGGTTGAGTCTTGAGATCATTGATGCGCTCACGCTCTCTTAGATCCTCTGGAGTACGTCTCCATGGCGAAGAGGGTGGCAACATCAACACACAAAAACAGAGAGACAGAGACGGATGAAAATCCCCTCTACATCACGTCTTGGGAGACGCAGCGGGAGCAGCTGAACGGCCCTGAGGGTTCAGAGTGATCAAATGATCTGACAGGATGTTTATAAAAAACAAACTCAGGGTCTAAAAATCCCACTAGTGGCCTCCAGAGGCCGTGCTGTTCCAAACCGAACCGAGGTGTCCGACTGAACAGGCTGTGCTTTAAATCCCAGTGTTCTTGTTTCTGGTACTCAAAAAATGTGGAAGTAATTGTCTCTTCATAAGGCAACGGGAGCATTTAAAGGTTAAGGAACAGGAAAGCTTTAAAGTAACTCGTAAGTAGTTTTGTATCGCGTTTGTTTGACTTTGATTCATTTCACTAAAGATATAATATGTAACTTTGTTCGCATTGTAATGTCTAAAAACGACTACACCCATGTCAAAAGTGTGGTTGAGTTGTGTACTTACGTTATCCCAAATGTTGTGTTCAACACAGAGAAATCTGTCATTTAATTCAAGGTAGCGCTCCGTTCCATTTGGTCACCCATCGATGGCGTCATATCTCCTTTGTGGTTGTCATGAATTTACTTTTTATCCAGTTTTAAGCCATATTTGGACAAAAACCTTTTTAGTGTAGTGAGTAGCTGATGACAAATGAGGTGAAATGACTGACAGGAAGAAAGTGCAGGAATACACACAATTAAGGCGGACAATATGTCATGCATGTTATGACTCTCCGCCCAAAATTCAGATATTTCAGAAACATAAATACACAGTCAGCGATTCTTATTAAAATTTGTTAAAATTCTCACCTGCGTGTTCAGTAAAAACTCACATATGTACAATAAGGGTTGGGGTCAAACAAATGCATAACACACACACACACACACACACACACACATACACACACATACACACATCCATTAAGACTGAGAGCACAAACTGTTTAGCAGGTTTAAAAACATTATTGTTTGAGGGTATAATTAATGGCTTCTGTCGCTCATTTTTTATTACTCAGATTTATATGTGACTACATTCATTCCTGACTGGCACAAACACACACACACACTGGTACACACACACACACACACACACACACACACACACACACAGCCTCCAGGGATCTGACTCTGGCTGGGTTTCCTTGGCTTCCTCCTGCAATAACTCTGCAGCCGCTGGAGCCCTGTGACACAAACACAACAGCAGCAGCTCGGTGGTGAGTCGAGCCAGACGGGAAGGAAATTAGCCCAGCAGAGACCGGACAGTCCCGTCACACAGCATGGAGGGAAAACTGCAGAGCTGATTGTTAAATTACGTCTAAATATTGAGCAACTTAGATTAGAAACAGAGAGCTGCATGGAAAAGCCTGTTGTGGCGTGGCAGAAAGTTGACAAAATCTGACTTGTGAGGAAATAAATGCATGGATGAACTCAAATATAAAATAAAGAGATTGAAGTCCTTCCAGCGTCTCCTACAGGCTGCAAGGTTCACTTTACCCAGCGATACTGAAGTGTTGGACTGAACAACATTGGATATTTCCAAAGCATTACCAGTATTCAATTCAATTCAATTTTATTTATAGTATCAAATCATAACATAGGTTATCTCAAGACACTTCACAGATAGAGTAGGTCTAGACCACACTCTATAATTTACAAAGCCCCAACAATTCCAACAATTCCAGTAATTCCCTCAAGAGCAAGCAATGCGACAGTGGCGAGGAAAAACTCCCTCTTGGGAAGAAACCTCGGACAGACCCAGGCTCTTGGTAGGCGGTGTCTGACGGGCCGGTTGGGGGTGTGATGAACAGTGGTGATAATAGTCACATTAATAATGGAACAGTGACTGGATGTAGCGGGAAGCTGCAGGGTTCAGCAGGACGCAGCATGACATTGCAGGGCACCGCTGAGCGTAGCAAGGAGTGCAGCAGGACCACGGCGACAGCTGCAACCAGGATCTTGGTGCCAACGTTCTCCAAGGAAATACGCTGGGGGAAAAAACATAAGGACTCCGGGGAGTAAACTCCCCAGAAGCTAGGATTAGTAACAAGCATTTCTGGGACGGGATACACGCAAATAGTAATAGTAATAGTAATAGAGAGGGAGAGGAGAGAGCAGCTCAGTGTGTCACCAAGCCAAGCCTTCAAGAGCAGCTCTGGGCTGTGCAGTGATTTCGGTTTAGTGGCCGCAGTGGGAATCGCAGGTTATGTGATTTCCACTTGCCCAAACACAAGCTATTAAAGTCAATGGGGTCAGCCATATGTCCCCACATCCCAATGGTCCCACAGCCCTATGTTCCCACATCCCAATGGTCCCACAGCCCTATGTTCCCACATCCCTTTGGTCCCACAGCCCTATGTTCCCACATCCCAATGGTCCCACAGCCCTATGTTCCCACATACCTTTGGTCCCACAGCCCTATGTTCCCACATCCCAATGGTCCCACAGCCCTATGTTCCCACATCCCAATGGTCCCACATCCCTATGTTTCCACAGCCCTATGTTTCCACAGCCCTATGTTTCCACATCCCTATGTTTCCACATCCCTATGTTCCCACAGCCCTATGTTTCCACAGCCCTATGTTCCCACAGCCCTATGTTCCCACATCCCAATGGTCCCACATCCCAATGGTCCCACATCCCAATGGTCCCACATCCCAATGGTCCCACAGCCCTATGTTCCCACATCCCAATGGTCCCACATCCCTATGTTCCCACAGCCCTATGTTTCCACATCCCTATGTTCCCACAGCCCTATGTTTCCACAGCCCTATGTTTCCACAGCCCTATGTTCCCACAGCCCTATGTTCCCACATTTCTAGGACATTTTCAAAATTAGGTATTGTGTTCCTACATTTCCTTTCAAGGGTTAGGGTTAAAGGGTTAGGCGAACATAGGGCCTAATTTTGGAGAAAAAAATCTTAGAAATGTGGGAACATAGGCACGCTCCCAAGTCAATAATAATCGAAATTCGATGCTCTTTCGGCTAAAAAAATGGAAGAACATTTCGGTGTTTGTGCACGCGAATCAACTTTTACTGAAATGAATGAGCTGCCATCGAGAAATATTTAGTCATAGTGCTGGGAAGTTTGAATATTGTGTCGGCTCTATACAGTATGTATCCAGTAACTACATCTAATTCAGTGTATTAAACTTCCCATGATCCTGGGTTTTGTTTAGTTTCCTGTTTTATTTTGGAGGGTCACTTCCCATGTGTTATGTCTAGTTTGATATTTGACTTTGTGATTGTTTGCCCTGCGCTGATGTCTTTCCGCTGTTCATCAGCCCTCATGCCACCTGTTTCTTGTTACAACCGTCGCTGCCTTGTTGCCTTGTCTGCCTGTTTTCTAGTATTTCATTTTTCCCCTGTTTTCTTTCTTGGTTTCTTGGAGTTGCTTGGACTAAAATCTCCCTGCTATGTTCTCGTCTCTTCTGCGTTTGGGTTCCTAACCTCCAACTGTTGAATCTGTGACAAACATTC
Source organism: Perca schrenkii (assembly GCA_025617405.1). Taxonomy (NCBI): domain Eukaryota; kingdom Metazoa; phylum Chordata; class Actinopteri; order Perciformes; family Percidae; genus Perca; species Perca schrenkii. The sequence goes on from CM046807.1 coordinate 1,034,950, forward strand.
AAGTTCAAGTAAGTAAATTTAGGTATTGCTTTGTGATGAATGTCTTTGATTCTACTTGAGTTTTTTTTATTTATTTTTTTTTACAAAATATGCAAACGTACAAGCAAGTGCATACAACTATACTTCCCAGAGGGAAAAACCCAACAAGTCCTCAAAACCATGCAACCATATAGCTCGTTATTCCTATCCTTTAATACACGTGTCAAACTCAAGGCCCACGTTTGCTTTTAATCTATACATTTCTTACGTTACGTTCACTCGCAGAATGTTTACCAGTTTGTTCTGGTAAAGTTTGTTTATAAAAAAAAAAATTCCTGTTCACTTTTCTTTTCAAACAGGACGCAAATCCCCGGTTTCCTGGGTGAGCGTTAGGGTTGGACATCGTTTGGATTTTAACAATCCTGAGTCCAATTGCGATTCTTCTTTTCGATTCCGGCTCTTATCGATTCTCGATTCTTTGAGTGGTGGAGTTGAAACGGGTCACAACCTTATTTCACAAATAAGAGGAAAGTTTTATTTTAATTCAGTGGTGGCTTGCAGTTTTACTGGTCTTTTTCAATGTAAAATAAAGCCACACTGGAGCGCTCCTCCAAGGCTGATACACAACAAGCGCCTGGCCGCTTCGGAAACCAAAACTTGCGCATGTTAAATTGGGAAGCGATGATCGGATTTGAAACCAAATCCTCTGAACGATTCAATAAAGAAACAATGCTTTATTTTTATTTAACATTTATTTATACTCAAAGGGGATTGAGGTTGAGGTGATTTTACATCAAGAGTTATACACAAAAAACAGTTCCTATGACAAATAACCATAAGCAAAATGAAAAACAATTGCAATTTAAAGAGCAGCGATTAAACACCAAATGTTTAAAAACAGTAGCAGATGGGAGTACCTTTAACCTCAGTTTGTTGCAGAGCGTTCCATGTGTTAGGGGCATTGAAGAAAAAGGCTGTTTTCAATGTAGATGTAGCTGCATGCCTAGATTACATCACCATAGTCTAATACTGATACATTTTCTACAGGAATCGTCATTTTTGAAACGATTCCAAGTAGGAATCGGTTCTCGATGCCCAATCCTAGTGAAAGTGCAGTGTTTGTTTGACCCATCAACCGCTTCAACTCCCCCCTCCCCCCATGTGAAGTTTGTTCAGGGCCAGTCTCAGCCTGTTATGTCAGGGTCGGCTGGTACAAATAATAAGTGGCCAACTTGAGTGGTTGGTAGCCCAGAGGTTAGAGAGGAAGACTAGTCGGCCAAAGGTTGGTTTTGGGCCATACCTGGTGAAATGGTACAAATAGTTAGCCCAATGACAGCTGGCCTGTCCCCATGTGTACGCATTGAATAAGCTGAACTTTGTCTCACAGTACTGAGTAAGTTTATAACGTTGTTTAAAGGTGCTGTACGTAGGATTGCAAAGATCCAGGACCAAAATATTCTACAAGTATTCAGTCCCTCCCCTCTTTCCGCTAAAGCCCAAAACAGTCTCCGAAGCCCCTCCACCTGCTTCATGTAGTTCTTCTGGAACATAGGGTCAGTTTCAGTAAATATGACAGAAAGTTAGTTTTATAAGTCTTACCTACTGCACCTTTTTGGTTGCAATCCTTCCATTTCAATCACTGGCAGTAAATAAAGAAGGTTATTATCATTTGTGGTTTGAAACATTTCCAAAACTGGGAGACAGATGACCTACGTCAACGCTGTCGCCTACAGAGCTACAAGGATCCATGCAATTGAGTTTCCCTGAGATAATAATCCTACGACGTCACATATGATAGCATAGAAACTACTGTCATTGAGTGTTATGGATTGAGCTTTTGCGTCACGATGCTAATGACGCGACAGATCTTTTCTATATAAAGATTACTGAGACTCATGGACGAACCTTTTTGAATGAATGTGTTTTGAGTTGCAAACAGGAGACTGAACAGTCATTTAGAGAGCTGTGAACGTAGATAAAGGCATAAACACAGGCCCAGCACTACCACAGATGAGTAGAGCAATTGAAATGTAAGTGAATATTGAACCAAAAGTACTTTTTCTAATCATCTTAATTAGGTGTTAGAAAGCATGCTCGGTCAATGTGGTGACTTTAATGTTTAAGGCAAACTAACAGTATAAGCAGTACACATTATTTAGTCAATTTATTGAACATGTTAAAAGTACAAGCACAAAGTAAAACTTATAAGCAATAATAAAAAAGGGAAAAACAAACAGGATCCTCTGCAACAAATATGCAACTAAATTTGTAACGGCACTTTATTTTTTATACATTATTCATAGATGGAAGAAATTCAATTTGCATCCATTAAGATAACATAGATGGAGAACAGACAACACAGTTTCTCTTAAAAAATGAAAATGTGCTGGAACCCATTTCCCACTGTGAGCGTGCAAAACTCCCAAAACCTCGCTGAACTTTTCAGTCTATTGATTCCTCTCTCATAATGGAAAAATCAATTGTTGCCCACCAGCACTCGCTGACTGGAGGTCAACGAGAATGTGCAGCCAGCAGCAGAGTAGCAGAGTAGTAGATTACAGTAGAATGCATCAGTGGAATAGTTTAGCATTGCGCTGCCTGTAAGAGGAGGAGCAGAAACTGAAATAAAACTCTATACTTCTCATAATAAAGGGGGCTGACCATATATGTTAATCACTGAGATGATGAATTCAAATGCATTATCGTAAACTTCCAGAGATCTGACTGACAGCATGAACAGTCTCACGTGATGTCAACACTGAACAGCTCTTTTTTTTTTAATGCACAAAAACTAACAGTAAATCAAATATCTGGGCTGCCCCTGTTTTTTCTCAGGGGTGGAATAAATATTCACATCTTTTACTTAAGTGAAAAAGATGGAAATATGTATTGTATAGTTTTGACTGCTTCATACTGTTGGATTGTTCAATCTATAGACTTCATTTAAGTTGATCATATGATTTGTACACTGTTGTCACATAAATAGTGGAGAAGAAATGTAGGCCTGTACTCTGAAATGTGGTGGAGTAAAAATATAAAGCAGGGCTGGGTTAAAATAATCGATTCTGCAATTAAAATCGATCTATAATACAAATTCTTAATGAATAAAATTCCCCCACATTTTTTTTAAAGCTTTAGTGTGTAACTTTTTGATATTAATGAACGTCTGTTACATTCAAGCCGTTGCCACATGAGTTGCTACAAAGCCAATTAAGACCATCGGTTTGGAAGATTCCAGCTCTGTCCTGCAGTTGCCACGCCCACTTTTCTTTGCCACTCAGTTCCCCCTGTAGTTCACCACACCTGCAATCAATTAGCCTCAATCAGACTTCATTAGGCAGCACCTGTGCACACAACCCTTCCTTTTGTTCCAAACCACATGGAGGATCTTTGATGCTGGGTATGCTGTATCTCCTGCCTTGTGTGCGTTATTAATCTATGTAAGTTCCATATGTTTTTACTTTGGATTACTTTGATGAAGGAAAGTGCTAATGTCTTTATAAGGCCAGTGCCAATCTGGCCAACCTTCTGTTTGTGCCATTAGGTGCTGTTATATTGCATTCATTTGTTTGTGTGCTGTTTAAAGGTGCTGTCTATTGATCCCGTTGAATAGGTTTACATTACTCATTTGAGTTACCTGTAAGATATCTACATTTGAGTAGTTATATTCATTGTTGGGTTAAGAACAGAGTAGATTATGTATGTTTGTTATCCTAATTAATTGTGGCCTTGTTTGTGGCTTTGTGATACTAACTATATCCCATATCCTTCCCCCTCAGATACCACACACACATAACCATACAAACCTGTAACCTGTCTCCTTGATAATGCTTGGAATAAAAGAATTTTGGAATTGAAAGTGACCGGACAGAACTGTTCGCACTGACACCTCCACTGGTCTCAAGCCAGCCACCTACACAGCCGTCTACACCTCCTTTTCACTATCCGCTCCACACAACTCTCTGGATTTCTCAGTAGGACTACGTTCAGAAGATTGTGGCGTCCGGCGACTTTCCCGCGCAGAAACTCAAGTGACGATAATGACTTCTTCTGAAGAGTCCATGTTTTTTTTTTTTTTTTAATCCTGTGTCCTCCTTGGTTACTAGCAGCTGCGTGGAGGAGGGGTGGGGGGCGGTGCGCGATCACAGAAGGCTTGTATCATGTGGACGTGCCGACAGTTTTGTGATTTAAAAACTGTGATATTAGAGTAATTTTAACTTTATCTACACAAACCGCATGTCTACAGCTTCAGCAAAGCCTCAGAATGCTCAGTGAAGAGATTTCAGGAATACGGTTGATGGTTTTCGAATGGGAAGCACGGCCAATCGTTCTCTGAGATTCTATCTCTCCCAGGTGTCCCATGAGCCACACCTGCTGTATTCTCAACCATCGGCTTTTACAAAAACTTCCATGTTTGTATTCAACTTTTTATAAGACTTTCATATTAGAACCATTTCCTCTTTTGCACATTTCCCTACAACTTCTCCTTACACATTGAAGCCAGCAATTCATTGTGACAGCTTTTTTTTAAGAAACCCTTAAAATAGGCTATTTTACTCTTGTTTCATACACTTTTTGTATTTATTTAACATTTCATTGAAATGTATACTTATTTAATCCATTACCACTTTTCCAACTATTCTTACTGCTTTACCTTCTTCTTACGCGTTAAAGCCAGCAATCTAGTTTAGCTTTAGAAATTAACTTTAAGCATTCACAAGCATTTTCTGCAGGAAATGCATTTTCTAGTTGCCATTGTCAATCAATCTGTTGATTATTTATTGATTAATTTATTAGTTGGGTGATAAGACTGGTGAAAAATGGGGATCAGTGTTTGTGACATAGAAGAAACTACAACATATTAACATTTAACAAGTTGCCAACAGAGATGTTTTTTTTTTTTTTGGATGATTTAAATCTATAAACAAAATAGTTGTGGATAAATGGAATAGTTGACTAACTAATCAAATAATCTTTGCAGCTCTACTTTCCACCATGCACAACTTTAATCTCAAACACCCACCTCCATCATCCCCTCCTCCCCCCTGACAGACGTCACACCCACCCACCAATCTCTTCCTGTGTTTATCCTGCAGCTTTTATAAACCGGGACAACCGAGACAGAAGTCCCACACTGCATCAGTTAGTTTCTCGTGCGCTTCCACGCTATAGGAGCACGCTTTAAATCTTCTAAACTATAGCCTATAGCATTTAAAGTCCAGCTCCCTGTTTCTTTTTGAGTCTCTCCAGGACTGTCCCACCATGCGTCTCCAGTTCGTCCTTTGCGTAATGGCCCTGCTCGTCTGCCCGTTTCTGAGCGCTGGGTCGCGGATAGCCAAACGCTTCGCCATCGGCTGCTCTGAGAAGTGCGACAAGTCCCAGTGCGCGCCGATCCCCGCCGACTGCTTGGCCGGAGACGTGCTGGATCGCTGCGACTGCTGCCTGGTGTGCGCGTCCGGGGAGGGCGAGCAGTGCGGCGGCACTGCAGACCGCGAGTGCGCCGAGGGGATGGAGTGTGTGGTGACCGACGGCGTGGAGGTGTCCGTCACCGTCAGGCGCAGGGGCAAGGCCGGTGTGTGCGAGTGCTCCAGCCCCGAGCCGGTGTGCGGCAGTGACGGGGTCTCCTACCGGAACATCTGCGAGCTGAAGCGCGTCAGCAACCGGGCGATGAAGCTGCAGCAGCCGCCGGTGATTTTCATCCAGAGAGGATCCTGCGGGAAAGGTGTGTGTGTGTGTGTGTGTGTGTGTGTGTGTGTGTGTGTGTGTGTGTGTGTGTGTGTGTGTGTGTGTGTGTGTGTGTGTGTGTGTGTGTGTGTGTGTGTGTGTGTGTGTGTGTGTGTGTGTGTGTGTGTGTGTGTGTATTCGTGGGGTCCAAAAACCGGGAATACACTATACTTGTGGGGTCCCGACAGCTGGACCCCACAAGTTTAAAGGGCTGTTTGATTGTTAAGATTTGGTTTTAGGATTAGGGATATAATTAGGTGAGGGTAAGGGAATGCATTATGTCAATGTGGGGTCCCCACAAAGATAGTGGGGGGGGGGGTATGGGTGTCCTCCCCCAAGGAAGTTTTGAGCATCAGCGACTTCATTTCCTGTATTAGGATACACTTTTATGCACCAATATACGGTGGAAATACCTTTTATTTAGCCTATGTGAAGAAGAAAATAACAGACAATTCAAAATATATTAAAAATATAATGGAAAGTATGTTGTCGCGTGTCATTGGGCATTTTTAAGAGGGTATATGGAAATCCTGGAACTTGGATGCCCTCAACAGCAGTCCACACACAGACTGAACTTTCTCTTCCTCCTCTGTCTGTCTTCCAAGGAATCCATTTTCAAATAGCCTAAGCCTAATTGACACATCCATAGAGTAAACCACCTAAAGTGGACTTTTGTGACCACTGTCCCTTTGTGTCACCACGACAACATGCTGGAAGAGTAGCCCAGGAAGCTATCGAGCACCACATGTATGGTTGCTATCTTTAGTAAACTTTTAGATGTGTGTATCTGAGGAACTTTTGCTTGTGCTAATGTTACGTTGCATTCTAGCCATCATCCTGTTAATGGCAGCGTTGGCCAAATGTTGGAGTCCTGCTTTAATGCTTCCCATCTCAGACCCCTGGGGGACCTCTGGGGGACCCCTGGGTCCTGTAGTCCACAGTGATGACTGCAGTTTCCTCTTTAACTAGTCAAGGGACATTTAATATTTTGATAAGTTACAGCATCAGTGTACAGTATCTCTAATTTATTACATTATTAGAAGCTGCTTTCTTTGTCCATCTTTCTCTCTCTCTCTCTCTCTCTCTCTCTCTCTCTCTCTCTCTCTCTCTCTCTCTCTCTCTCTCTCTCTCTCTCTCTCTCTCTCTCTCTGGCTTCTTTCCATTTCCTGATCAGTCAGATTTGCATCGGCGCCTCGCACTGCACCAAAACTCTAAAAATGGGGTTGTTTTTCACTTCTCTCTCTCTCTTTCGCTCACATGCACGCACACACACACTTGAAGTTATCTTAACAAGGTCATAATGTCTTGAAATTAGGCCAGGAGGTCCTGAGTGCTGCAAAAACAGTGTTCCCCAGTGAGTGTGTATGTGAGAAAGCATATTAGGGCACACACACACTTTGTGGAGCTGCAGCTGTGCACACAATTTGCTGAGTAAAGTTGTGTTCGGACTCTTGGTCGAGTTCAACCAGGTCAAATCCCTCCTTTTTCTTTTTTTTTCTCCATATTTTCATGTCATCTCAACAGCCTTTTTCTTTGTTCTCCCCTCATCCTTGCCATCCTCTTCCTTCTTCTTTGTCTTCTTCCCCACATTCCCTCTCTTCCTTTCTCTCATCATCTTTTCTCCCTCCCTTTCTTCTTCTCCCCCCTCTACAGGGAAAGGAGAGATGAATACAGAGAAGAGTCTGGTTTGCTTCTCCTCAGTCCTAATTTCCATCCCATCTTTCAGTGTCTTGCCACACTTTGCCTCCTCTCCACTCTTCTCTTCTTTGTTCTTCCCATATTATATTCCCCTCTTTCCAAATGTTCTCCTCCGATACCCTTTTCCTCTTCTCCTCATGCATCCCCTTTTTCCTTCATCTGTGGATCCAAGAGGGACGGAAGTTTAGCAGGTTATTCTTATAGGATTGGAACTTCTTGAGCTGAGGAAAGAAATCTGGAAGATGGCACGCACGCACGCACGCACGCACGCACGCACGCACTTAAGTCCTCTTTAATGATTCATCTCTTGGAGCTGATTGGTTGATTGTGTAACTTCCCAAACAGAGACGCAGATCTAGGTCAATCCAGGTTAGTCCACCCAGATTTGAAGGAATCCTTTTATTTTTCTTTCATTATTTCTATTTCCTGTGTAGACTTGCATGCATTTGACATGCCTAGATACAGCATCAACAAAACACGGTTGCACGGTGAGTCAACTCTTTCAGGGACCGGAGGAATGTGTCCCAGTTCAGGCTCGTCCACCCCCTAATGAGATTTCACAGACAGTTCAAAACACGTTGTCATTTGACTTTTGGGGATGTCATGTTTTAAACTGCAGTTTTGTGTGTTTTAAAATGAAAAAGCCTGCTCAGCCAAGGTGTAAGTGTGGAACTAGTTAAAAAGACAGTTTTGTGCAACTACAAATCACATATACATTCCCTCACTGCTGATCATTTTACAAAGCACACAAAGCGTTTTTAGATTTGAGAGTGGCAGAGACCAACCTGGCTGCAAATATAGAGTTCATTTATCTTTTATTAAAACTCCTTCTCATACTGTATTTTTCCCGTTATTTACAAACTGCACGAAAAGAAGCAAAATCAACTGCGTGTCTGTCAAGTCTGTCTTGCAATGCTGTCTGACAGTCCCCAAGTCCATCAATCCAGTGTTGGTGCGTTTTAAAGGACCGGACACACCGAGCCGATAATCGACCGTTGGACAGTCTGGCGAGGTCGGTGACTCGAGTCTGGCCGATTTGACTCGTATAATCGGGGGGCGGGCACTGCCGGCAGTCGGACTCAAACGACCCATCTGATTGGTGGCGAGCTTACCCGGAAACGGGGAGCGGTATGAGCGTGACTAGAGTCTCTCAAAATCTGACGATAATCTGAAAATAAATTGACCTTTGTCGATCTGAAATGAAGACAGATTCAGCATCTGCATTAGAGCAGATGCAGTTACATTACACTGCAGTTAAATTTTTTGGCCGCCGATACAGATTAGCGCCGCCTGCTGTAATGGAGACGTATTACGTCTCTTCTCGGAACAATCAGAAGCGATGCCGACTGCCGACGGCAGCTGATTGGACGAGTGTATGGTTTCTCCGGGAAATTCAAAGCCAGACTGTCATGGCGGCTCGTTCAGAATACGATCTTCTGTTTTAAAAGAAGATTTTGAGAGGCTTAGTCACGCTCATCCCGCTCGTCATTTCCGGGTAAGCGCTCCACCAATCAGATTGGTCACTGAGTCCAACTGTCAATTATCGGGTTGGTGTATCACAGCCATAAGGAAACTGACATCTGAGCAGTGAATATTAAAATGAACTTGCTGTATTCACCGAGTCAGTGTAGGACTGACCTTTTTGGACTTCAGTACCGACACCTGCAGTGTGTTTGAGGTCGGGGGTGTTTCTCCGTTCGTCTGACTGGCTCCTTTCAGTTCACTTCAAAGCTGCAGCAGCTGGCTCGCCACTAATCCTCCAGACACACACACACACACACACACACACACACACACACACACACACACACACACACACACACACACACACACACACACACACACACACACACACACACACACACACACACACACCAGTGTCTTGGAGGCGGCCGGCTGCAGCTGAGGCTGAAGTGAACATTCACAACAAACAGCTGCTCAGTCAGAAACTCTACAGCAGCACTGGAGGTGGTCCTCTAGAACAACTCATCCGTTTCCAGAGTTTAGTTGAGTTTACTGGTTTACACATAATACAAATAATACAGATTAATATACACATAATCAGTTAGAGATGTGATGGAGAGATGCAAAAAAACATCAGAGGGGCTTTATCTGGGCATTCTCCAATGCTTTATCCAATTAAAATAGAGTAATAAAAAACTGAGAAGAAATAGAAAAGCCCCTTGGGAAATCATTGCACGAACAAAAACAAACGTTTAACAACTTTCTTAAAATGTACAAGTGCAGACTGATCTCATGAAGTGGTGTTTGTATGACACGCCAATTTGTGTTTATCAACGCCATTAGGCCTCCATTGACTTACATTACCTTGCGATTGCGTGTGAGTTTACGCCGTAGCGAGTAGTATGAAAGGGCGAAAATCTGCGGAGGGAAAACATATTCACATTTAACAAGCTGCAATCAGAGATTTTTTTTAATAAAAAATGACTCAAACGATTATCAAAATAGTTGGTTGCTTGTAATTGGTGTTTTCATCATAAACAAACTTGGCTTGGTTAACAGCGCCTTAATGAGAAAAGAAAGATGTTGCAGCGCCGCTGGAGTGAAACCAAAATGGGGTTAGTAAGGGGGCAGCAGAGGTTACACATGGACCGATACCATTGTCTCAGTACACATCCTAACATCCCCCCCACTGCTATCTCTCTGTATATTTTGATGCCCTGAGTCATTTCCTTCCTTTTATAAGCATCCGTGGGAGCGGCAGACCATTTGCAGCTGCTCTCACATCTACACTTCATACACTGTACTCCACATCTGGATTTGGTTTATAACAACAGCTACAGTTTGGGTCCTATCACATGTGCGTGATGCAGTTCACTGACCGTGTGTTTCCCCCTCTTCAGGTCAGGAGAACCCTGACAGTCTTCGTCACAAGTACAACTTCATCGCTGACGTGGTGGAGAAGATTGCACCTGCTGTCGTTCATATCGAACTGTACCGCAAGTAAGAAAAAAAACTGCCTAACAATACTAACAATGAGGACTTAAAGGGGCCATATTATGCTCATTTTCAGGTTCATAATTGTGTTTAGAGGTTATATCAGAATAGGTTTACATGGTTTCATTTTCAAAAAACACCATATTTTTGTTGTACTGCACATTGCTGCAGCTCCTCTTTTCACCCTGTGTGTTGAGCTATCTGTTTTAGCTACAGAGTGAGACCTCTCACTTCTGTTCCATTTTTGTTGGGAGTCGCACATGCTCAGTAGCTAGGTAAGGACTACTAGCCAGTCAGAAGCAGAGTATGAGGGTGTGTCCTGACACTACCTAGGTAAGGACTACTAGCCAGTCAGAAGCAGAGTATGAGGGCGTGCCCTGACAGTACCTAGGTAAGGACTACTAGCCAGTCAGAAGCAGAGTATGAGGGCGTGCCCTGACAGTACCTAGGTAAGGACTACTAGCCAGTCAGAAGCAGAGTATGAGGGCATGTCCTGACAGTACCTAGGTAAGGACTACTAGCCAGTCAGAAGCAGAGTATGAGGGCGTGTCCTGACAGTACCTAGATAAGGACTACTAGCCAGTCAGAAGCAGAGTATGAGGGCGTGCCATGCTAGCAGCTAGGTGAGCATTATAACGTGTGTTACAAAGTGACCCACGTTTGTCTCTGAAGTAAAGGCTGGACTACAATAGAGCTGTTTGGAGCAGTTGGTGAACAGGGTTTTCTGTTGGAGATCGTAAGTCCCTTTGGGGTGGACTTTGGGCTTTTTCACTTTGTAAACCTATAACATGCACAAAAAAGATATAGAACACAATAAAGGAAAGGGATAAAAGCCAAAAAGCATAATATGAGCACTTTAAGTTCCAGCCATTGGCTAAACAAATTTTATTTTTGTCATTTTAATGTCACTAGCATTTGACAATTCCTGGTGGTGAATTATCTGCATTTTAAAAAATTAATTCCACTCATGGTCCCCTGGCAGATCCCAGTCCGTTGACTTTGGTGATCCCCTGACCTTTTCTGTAGCGCCCCCATGAGGTTCACATTTGTGTTTATGAATGACATATTTAATGGATTGCCATGAAACTTGTTACAGACACCCATGTCCTCCTCAGGATTAATTGTACTAGTTTTGGCAATCGCCTGAGTTTCCATTTTAGCGTCATTCTCAGGTCAAAGTATTCAACACTTTAGTTTATGGCCAAATACCTGCACAATAACAACATTCTCATCCATTAGGTGTACTCTGTATGTGGCGCTAAATAGCAAATGTTATAGCTGCTAGCGTGTCAATAAACCTAATCTTGGTTTTCCATGTTTACAGTCAAATCACACCTGCAGTTAAACCTAGTATATTGCTAATGTAGTTTAGTGAAGCAAGAGTTTAGAAGGAATGTATATTTTGTTTTGAGTTAACATTAATTTATGGGATTGACTTATTAATATGGTTTAAGGTTAGTGGTCAGGGGTTTAGGTTAGGGTTCATGTTGTTTGATGTTATAAGTCAGAGACATGCTCCGCCTCTTCCTCTTTCTGCCCAGGATGATATTTTCCAAGCGGGAGGTGGCGGTCGCCAGCGGCTCTGGCTTTGTTGTGTCAGAGGACGGGCTCATCGTCACCAACGCCCACGTGGTGGCCAACAAGCACCGAGTCAAGGTACGCAAAGCACTCGTACGACTTTTACAAACATTTTGTTTTCGTGATAGATTGTATGTTCACGTGCTACCAGAAATAATTTATTGTTTTCCAAACCTACTCTGCATTCTGCCAGATGTCCCTCATTTCCTCCGAATGTCCGTTACCTTCCACTTTCTTTGTGTTGGCGTTCTAAACTCCGGTGGATTTATGAGGACTAAGGTTAACCGCGTGACTAAAACTACTTTTGAACGTACACATGTTCCACCAAAACAAGTTCCTCCCCGAGGCTATTTAGCAGCGGCACCGTTGCTCCGTCCGGCGCTTAGCACTGCCCCAAGACGATTGTGATTGGTTTAAAGAAATGCCAATCAACCAGAACACATTTTTTCTACCATCCAGGAATGCTGTGCGGACTCGCCAGACCTTCCTCCGCAGCGCTGTGGAGGAAGGTCTGGCAATGCGAGACTAGGCAGCATGGCTGGTACTGAGTAGGGTAACGTTTGTTGGTTCCTCCAGGTGGAGCTGAAGAGCGGAGCCACATTCGACGCCAAGATCAAGGATGTTGATGAGAAGGCCGACATCGCCCTGATCAAGATCGATACACCGGTGAGCAGAAAGAGAGGGATGGAGAGATGAATGGTTGGGATGGGATGCTTTCTATTCTTGAGTTTTATTGCCTTTGTAGTGACCCTTTTTTTGTGTTCTTTTTATGTTCTTTGAAATGGAATAATTTGGAAAATCTGCATTACAGTGTCAGCCTCTCTGTCTCGCGCTGTCTTGATATTCACACTAGATGGCTGTGTCCAAAAGTCCACACTAACATGCTAGTTAGTAGGCTAAAACAGTATGTGAGATTTAATTTACATATCTACATATTTAATCGACTGTTGGTCTAGTTATTCACCTCTTTCAGTCATTTAAGCGTTATCTGGCGACGCCTCTAGAGCGTAAGTCGTAGAGGCATCTTCAACGTAAAGGAGGCTCTCAGGAAGTGACGCAGAAAATGACAGCTTAGCGCGTCCGAAAAGATCAGCACTACGGTTTATTTACATGAAAGTACATTGAATGGTAGTTTACATGTTGAGTATGTAGTGCAGAGGAGGAGATTTTGGACGCAACCCATTTCTATTTCAAAGTCTGCAGAAGTTTTCATAGTTGTGGAAGCCGAGCATGTGCAGCGGAACAATCGGGTGTTGACAGACTGCTGGGAGGCAAGTCCTTGCTTCGTCCCAGAGCTGGTCGGCTGCAGTGATTATTTATTTGTCAATTTTTTTTAGAAAATCAAGGGCAATGATAAAACCTTTGTCCATTCATGTGTCGTCCAAAAATCTAAGACAACACATTTGATTATGACACAACATAGGGAAGTAATGAACCGATGTCAAGTAGAGATATATCATAAAATAAGGTGACATTTGTTTTTAATCATTCACAAGAAACATAGCCTGACGTGGTCATACTCAGATTCTAGTCAGAATATGAGTCTGATGCTGCTCCATTGGGCTGGGATTATGGCGCGTGTTACAACCGAACCAGGAAAGAAAATGCCTCTGCACTCAATTGGATAGACCTACAACCAATCAGAGCAACGGATTGACCTAAAACCAATCAGAGCAACCGATAGACCTACAACCAATCAGTGCGCCCCGTCTTCTTAGCGACCATCGGGGCCAGCTGATGAATTTAACTTTTGCCGAATCCCATAGGAAGGACGGCAAACACATCTTTCCAATCCACAAATGCCTCGATCGTGGTTCTCTGTTCCTCTTTTAAAATGAATGCGCTGTCGATATCTTCTATAACAGACACGATGGAGGAATCTACACATCTCAGTTCTCCAGCGGAAGCCATCTTTGTTGTAATACGAATTCAATCCAAGCGCTCTTTGGTGACGTGGTTGATTACGTTACTGTTGATCATCTGTCCATCATCGTATAAAGCCCGCCCTGACAATTTGATTGGTCCAAACAGCTCTGGTTCGAGCATAGTTGCTCCAAAACGGATCAAGTCCAGACCGAACTTCTGAGCTATATTCTGCTGGCATCCAGGCTACAAGAAACCACATCTTGCCCCTAATTTCATCATCATTTCATTTCATATTATCTTTTCTTTCTTTCTCTCTGTCTGCCTTTGTTTCTGAAAGTTCCTTTCTTTGTGTGCTTTCTTGAGCATTCCCTAAATGGAAAAGCTTGCTTTTTTATTTGATGTCAGTGGGATCTTTTAAGCGAGGCGCTTCGGCGAAATAATACCATGACTCATGTAAGTGGATATCTGTGGAGCAGGTCAGGAGACGGAGGGAAACGTTTTATGTGATCTGCAATGATTCTTGCGATTTTTGTGTGGTATCTCCATGGTTGAAAGCACTTATTTATGGTCTATTTGGATGAAAGCGTCAGCTAAATGACTGTAATATAATGTGGGTCACTTTGGGTTTTCATTTTCTCGCAGCACTTTCCTTTTGGTCCAGGGATGACTGGACGGCCGGGTTCAGCTCAGGAAGGGAAGTTTTCCACAGAACTTGTGCAATGGAAAAAAAACATTTTTAGCATGAGAAAGTCAATGCGTCTCATTTTAGCACAGACACTGGAAAGTCAGAGCTGCAACATCCCGCACTCGGTCAGACACTGTCGTCCACTTTCAGGGGTAAAAATAGAATTTTTAAGGCCAGATTCACTTACCAGATCAAAGGGCTCAAATAGTATATCACTGCATCCAGCTGTGCTTACAAAAAGCAGATAAAAGGATGCATTACACAAATCTGATCTGGATTCTGTTTCTAAGATATTAAAAACACAAGATTTGAGAAACTTTATGACCTTTTTTTAAAATCTTAAAATGTAGATATTAAATGGCTCTATTTAAGGACCCGTGGTAGTTACCATGCATGAGATTTGGGAGGATCATTTGGGGGGTTTTGTTTAGAAGGTTATGTTATTTTAATAAGGGCTTGGACAGGATTGCACTCACTATCATTAAAACAAAATGCTAGGCTGTATAATTCGTAGTTACTCGTGTGGCAGAAAAAATTTCCGAGACCCGAAAAACGCCCATATAAGTTGTTTGTTCAAGCAGCAATAACGGCGTATATTTATGTTTATAATTGCGGCGCCCTCTAGTGGCTGTAGTACAAAGCAGGAAGTAAGGTGATGAAGTACAGAAGCGCCAAATTTCTGCGTAAAGGCGGCAGGTTGGGGTGGTGGAGAACAGGGTGAATATTTTTTTTAAACTCTACTGAACAAACGTAGCTACGCCACGTTCCGCGCCACTTGCGTGATCGGAAGTGGAGTCTGATTTTAACCCAAAACCACTATCTTTTTCTAAACTTAAAGCTTTAGCGCGTAATGTTTTGATATTAACGAACGTCCGTTACATTCAAGCCATCGCCAAATGACTTGCTACAAAGCTAATTAAGACTATCAGCTCCACACAGCTCTCTGGATTTCTCAGTATGACTATGTTCAGAAGATCGTGGCGCCCGACAACTTTCCCACGCAAAAACTCGAGTGAAGATAATGACCTCTTCTGAAGAGTCCATCATATGTTTTTTAATCCTTCGTGTCCTCCTTGGCTACTAGCAGCTGCGTGGAGGAAGGGTGGGGGCTGTGCGTGATCACGGAAGGCTTGTATCATGTGGACGCGCTGACAGTTTTGTTGTCATTACTTAGAATTCCCCCTGGGGGAGACAGAAACTACACACCATAGCTTTAACTAAGTAGTCTTGGTGCCCTAAACATAACCAAACTGCGACCATTTTACAATGTTAACAAGGTGTTTGAAATCACGACCGTTACGGTCCATGGTTTAGATATGACAACATATTTCCTGCCACCACTATAGGGGTGCTAATTTATGAAACGCTTCTGTTCTGCGTAATCGAATGTAGGTCTAAAGAACCTATATCGTTGTATGATTTGGAGCACTTGTTGGACTTTTCTATTATCTCATGCAAAGATTTGACAGATATTCAATGAAGGTTCTTATATTTTCTCCAAAACAACTAATTAAGACCAGACATATTTACCTGTAGATCTGATGTCTGATGGGCAGGATGAGAACAGCCCATACACAGACAAACATGAATTCATTGAATCTGCACAGAGACACAGAGAGACACTGCAGGATGTGAGTTCATGTTTGCCGGTCAGACAGAGACAATCATGGTTTTCCTTGGCATGTTTGGGCTGGGAGGCAGGGTGTAACTGGAGCTTCTGGGGTATGAAATTGTGCAGAAATCCAGAAACTGCTGAGCACTTGTGGTTGTGGTTTACATGCACACGAAAACTAAGAGGCAACTGTACTTCTGCACAAATGACTTGATGACTTACAGCCCTCCACCCTCCCACACATCCATCCCAAGACACATACACATACACACACACACACACACACACACACACACACCCTCAGCTGCTTACACCAATAGTTACAACAGTTAGTGTAATGATTTCAAAGTTTTCCTTCATTTTCTCTTCCAAAGGTCGGTGAAAGGCGGAATATTATATTCCAAGAAATACTGTATTATAACAATTAAATCGCCTTTTTCAAATATCAAATCACAGCAGAAAAGTAAGTGTTATAAAATCTCCAAATTGAGATTTTAATGGTGGTAACTGTCCTATTTAGGGATAAGTGGAATATCGGTGGAGGCAAAGCTACACAGTCAGAGTAGCACAAATCTTCCTGTGCATACTCAGTGCAGGTCAGTGTCAGTGGCGGTTTCCCTAGGAGGCCAAAGGAAGCCTGGCCTCCCCATGAAAATATAAAACATAATTTAAAATATAAAATAAATTTTATTTTTTAAATAAAATAATAAAAAACGTTTTTTTACAATAAATGTTATAATTTAAAATATATTTGAATATTTTAAATTATGTTTTATATTTTTAATTGTAGGAATTATAAATTTCCCTAATCAAAACATTCCATTATCATTTTCTTCTATAGCTGGTAGAGCGAAACAGCGTCTGCTCTGTCTAGTGGCCAAAACGCTCAAAGGAGGCCTCCCTTAGAGAAAAAAATTAATATTTTCAGCCAATCAGATTGAAGCTAGGTTTGACCGAGCTCGACACTGAATGGTCAATTTATCATAAATAAAAAAACCAGGGAAGCCAGGTTGAACCTGGCTTCTCACCAATCACATGCCTCAGACAGATGCGTAACTATGGTAACAGTACGCTACTACGCAGCGGTGCCGACTGGCGGCCGTCAGCTGAGCTAACAGTCAGTTAACAGCAAGTTCACACAATGGATGGTGATCTGGAGTTTCTTGTTAAAAATGACTTCACTATAACTTGCTTTTGAGCTACAACTGAAGCGAGCGAGGCGCGCCGTGCACCTCTGACGCTCATTCATGAGTGGTGAAGATAGTTGTGGAAACTTTCCCGGCTGGTCAACAGTACAGAAGTTAGCTAGCTAGCTAGCTAGCCATGGAACACAAGCGCATTTTGGATTTCTTTATGGATTAACCACAAGCTAAAAAGCGTAAAGGACCGGAGGCAGAAAACTGTAACTGAATGAAGTAGCGACCCTGCTAGCAACAGACGACGAGGGAGCTAATCTTGTAAACCAAGCTAGCAGCACCAGGCTAGCCGCAGAGGGAACATCAACGTCAACTCAGTGCTGCCTCGGCTCACACTTTTCCTGCTAGACGTTTTGGAGATGAGGATTTCTTTTTGGTGTTATGACTGCAACACAAGGTAATAATGCTGGTTTATTATTATGCTGCCGCTGTGCATTAAATTGGCATGATTTATCAACTGTTCAGTAACAGTTCAACTGGAAGTTCATACGAATTATTGGAGATAATTGTGTTTTTGATACACTTGTGTAAAGCCTACTTAGCCTACGTATTGGAAAACCAGAATGAGGTCACACCGATTTTTAATTATCCTACCGTATTGTTATAAAATTATTAGGCCCAGCTTAACACCCAGGCCTAATATCTTTATGCCTTTAATTTGCTATTGCTGTGCTACAAAAACTTAAGGATGCATTTCTCTATTTCAGTGTTTATGTCAGGACTGACTTTGATTTGATTTAATATAATTCAGTGACGTGTTTTATACCCTTGTGTTTTGTGGCTCAGTGTTTGAGCTTGTAGGCATATTCTGTACCATTGTAGCTTTGTGCCGATATCCTGCGTTACCCGTGCCTGGTCTGTTCTGTCTTGGATTTTGGACTTTATTCTTGTTTTAGTTTTTTCGCTTGTGGAGCGTCCGTGTGTGTACCTGTGTTCCAGTTTTATTACCAAAGCCTTAGTACTGTTTTGACACCACGAAGTGCCTTTGTTTTAATAAATAGAGATATTTTGTCTTCATCTTGACAGTATGGGTATGAAATAAATGTGTCTTGGTTGAATAGCGATAACGGTCTATTATTTCCCGGTGTTTCGGGAGCAGTAGCCCACGGCAGACTAATTACCGCTACGTAAATAAGAAGGGAATGATGTGTGAGCGGTTTCTTGGTTTCTTTGACGTTAGCCTTGAACGAGATGCTGAAGCCATAACTGCTGTGGTGATGCGGGCACTTGCCAACTACAATCCTGAAACAAAGCTCATTTGTCAGACATACGATGGAGCAAGTATACATACTAAGCTCACTGGCTTCCTCGGTCAAATTTGCCACGCACCGCCACTGGTCAGTGTTAAACTGTTTTTAGGTGTAATTGCCACCGCAAAGAGTTTGCAGACGAAGCAGCCAGACGTGTAGCTGCATGTTCAGGGCAGATAAGCTTCTGCTTCATAACTTTCAGAGGACAGAGACATAGAGCATTTGTTCTTCTTTCTAATCTAAGTCTTTCTCTTGTCACCACAAATTCAACTGACTTCTCTTGCGTTGGAATAATGATTGTGATCTCGACATAACCCAAACTGTCTTGCTGTGATCTTTAGATAGCAGTTGAAGCCAGTTATTTTCCTCAGGAGTTGGTGGAGACCCAAAACAAAGCTAAAAGGAGAGAGAATGTAGGAATTAAATTTGCCTTGTGACCAGAAACATGATTACGAATTAGAGGTAAAGTTGCTCTGTGTCTGCTGGATTTGCAAAAGTAGCAACTGTCTGCTAACAAGTTGGCAAGTTTCCAACTTAAACGCACAACAGGTCCTCCAAACCAAATGACGATATCGGACGTCTATTCCTACCCTCTAATACAACCCATGGGAGCGTTTCATAAATTAGCGTCCCTAGCGGCGGCAGGAAATACATCCTTACATCTAAACCAGAGAGAGCGTAACAATCACAGTTTTAAACATGTCGTTAACGTGGTGAAACGGTCGCAGTTTGCTTAGGTTTAGGCACCAACCCTAAATGGTGAAGTTTAGAAAATGATCGTGGTCTGTGTTCAGTTCAGATCAGACACTACTTCAATTCAGATCACGCACGGGACGCAGAACGTGACGTATCTCACTTTGTTCCGTAAGGTTGAAAAAAAACCTGCTGTCTACTTTCATTCTCGAACGAGACTGGAACCTCGGTCTCCTGGGTGAAAGTCCTGTGTTGATTTGACGCTCTTATACTTTGTCATCTTACTTCCTGCGTTGCTCCCGTCATAACTACTACGGCCGCCAGAGGGCGACCTAATATAAACGTGAATTAAGTCATAATGGACCTTTTTCACAGCAGACATGTTGACTTGTCATAGTAGGAAAAGCACAGCTGGAATTGATAACCTTAACGATGGCTCAGTTCCATCAAGTGTCCCAGTAAGATATTTCAGTGAGTCAGCATGCACAATACCAGGACCTCTCCTAAGTGGAATGCAGCCATCATTAATGGTTTAATACCAGGACCTCTCCTAAGTGGAATGCAGCCATCAGTAATGGTTTAATACCAGGGTCTCTCCTAAGTGGAATGCAGCCATCAGTAATGGTTTAATACCAGGACCTCTCCTAAGTGGAATGCAGCCATCATTAATGGTTTAATACCAGGGTCTCTCCTAAGTGGAATGCAGCCATCAGTAATGGTTTAATACCAGGACCTCTCCTAAGTGGAATGCAGCCATCATTAATGGTTTAATACCAGGACCTCTCCTAAGTGGAATGCAGCCATCATTAATGGTTTAATACCAGGACCTCTCCTAAGTGGAATGCAGCCATCAGTAATGGTTTAATACCAGGGTCTCTCCTAAGTGGAATGCAGCCATCATTAATGTTTAATACCAGGACCTCTCCTAAGTGGAATGCAGCCATCAGTAATGGTTTAATACCATGACCTCTCCTAAGTGGAATGCAGCCATCATTAATGGTTTAATACCATGACCTCTCCTAAGTGGAATGCAGCCATCAGTAATGGTTTTGAATACACCTGTGCTTTTCCTACTATGACATGTCAACATGTCTGCCGTGAAAATTGTCTATTGATGCTTGAACAAACAACTTATGTGGCCGTTTTTCGGGGGAGGACAGTCTCTGATAATATCTTAGTGATGTTTTGACAGCTTGTTTCTGCGGCCTTAAAGTGGCAAAACAATCAGTTATTGCACTTTAAAGCCCCAACGCACCCACTCAGCTGTTTTCACTGTTTCCTGACTGTGATTGATTGACATCTCACTCTCTCTACTGTTAAGTTTGTTTCACCTGTTAGGGTGGGACATTTTACAATACATTGGAATAATCCCTATAAGCCAGGGGTTCTCAAACACATCACTCAAAGGTCTGCATCTCATTTTTATTCCAGGCCAAAGATTCGGAACAATTGGAAATAACAAAAAAAACATTCAGTCCGTTTTTTCTTCATGCAGTAAAAGTACAGCAGTATTCTTAGCTTCATGTAGTAAAAGTACAGCAGTATTCTTAGCTTCATGTAGTAAAAGTACAGCAGTATTCTTAGCTTTATGTAGTAAAAGTACAGCAGTATTCTTAGCTTTGTGTAATAAAAGGAGTTTTTGTCGCTTCTACATTTCTGGCATTTTTTTCTGGCGTTTTTCCGCCTTTTTTCAAAGTTTTTTTCACTTTTGCGACGCTTTTTGCAATGTTTGTTGCCTTTTGGTGTTTTTGTTGAATTTTTCAACCTTTATGTCGATTTATTCGTGAATAGTCAACATTACTAACAATGTATTGATCAATAGAAAATGTATTTCAAAATAGGAAATGTTACACTTCATAAGGTATTGTATCCATAACTCGAGGTATGGGCCGACCTTGGTCCGGACTTTGAGAAGCCCTGCTATAATTGGTGAAACCCACTGAACAGAATATAATATGTACATGTGTGTTTGAGTGTTGGCCTGTACTGTTGCCACTGAGCCAGGTATTCTCTGAGCATGTGCAGACAGGAGCTCTTTGGTGTTGTTTTGACTCATCCTGTAAAACCTCACGGCGATATTCAGCATCAATCATTTTCCATGACACGTGTCCATGAGCAGCTTATGGAAACTGCTCTCAGCTGATCTGATCAGCTCATCGGATTTAACAGGCCAGCATGTGATCCACCCTGTTATTTAATATGACTGCTGCGAGAACTACTCGTGCTACTGCAGACACTTTGTGTTTAACAATTGTTGTGAAGCAGCTGGAGGGATGCAGAAATTATGGTCTTCTAAAGAGCAGTCATTTTAAAGTTACAGAGATTGAAAGACATCTGGAGAAAACACATATGTGGTATTAATTGTAGTTTCAGTTCATGAGTAATACCTGTTTGTAGAGAGAGAGCATTATCTGCGCTGATCTGTCTTTTCTTTCTAAGCTTTTACCCCTTCACTAAATTAATATATAAAAATTTTGATTACAGCAGCTTTAAACACATTAGACCTTCATATCTGGCCATTGCCCATACAACCACCAGATGCCCTCTGAATTTCCTTCCTTTTGGGTTGTCCCTGTTTTCAGCAGGATCTCCCACCCCTTCCACTTTCTTTGTGTTGGCATTCTAAACTGGGTTTGTGAGGACTATGGTTAACTGCTCCTCAGATCTCTGCAGGGTAAATCCAGACAGCTAGCTAGACTATCTGTCCAATCTGAGTTTTCTCTCGCACGACTAAAACTACTTTTGAAGTTAGTGGCCATCCCCGCCCACCTCGTCACCTGCATCTCATTCCCTCATCAGTCCCTGTAGTCCCTCCGAAAACCGGTAGAAGCAGGCAGTACAGTAGAGTTACAAAGACATTGTTGTTGTAAAGACGATGAGGAGTTTATAAAAAAAAAATAGTGGTCCTTCGAGTGCTAAAAACTAAATTCTGTGGACCTCATTGTACTGGGGTGGCTGCAGAGGGGAAGGTCCTTGTTTCATAAAAACGAAACTATCTGCATGGCTTGATACCAATGCAAGTGAGAAATGTTTGTTGGTGGGATGTGTGTTAACTGACCCTGTCACATGCTTACTGTACTTGAGAATGTATGCACTGGATGGAAGAATAGATTTGGAGAGAGAGATAATGACAAGGAGAGAATGATGAGAGAAGAAGCCCCAAACCACTACTGTGTTCGGGGCTCAGCAGGCAGTGCGACGGCCGGGGGCTTCAGATGATTTGAGTTCTGGTTCAGTGCAGCCAAACAGGGAAGCTGTATGTTTAGCCGATGGAGTAAAGCTCTGATTAGAAGAGCTGAATGAATCTATTCATAAGCACCTTGTTTATGTCTGTATATGATTAATGGTGATTTAGGAGGGAGATAGTTGGCATGTGGTGGTGGTGTGTGGACTGACCTCATTAGAAGAATAACTAATGCTTTTATAACTAAGGGATTTAGTTTATCTATCCAAGTACTTTGACTTGCAGACAAGAAGGATGTTTATTTAAGTGTATCCAATGGTGGAATGTAACAAAGTACATTTACAAGTACATACTGTACTTAAGTACACATTTGAGGTACTTGAGTCTTTTCTTTTCATGCCACTTTCTACTTCTACTCCGCTACATTTCAGAGAGAAATATTGGACTTTTTACTCCACTACATTCATCTGTTACAGCTTTAGTTACTTTACATTTTTGCACACAAAACACATGAAGTTTATGAAATCTCATGTTTATTATAAATGAAACTAGCCAACAATATAACGGTCTACAAGTCCAGCTGAAATGATTAGACCATTAAACTCTTAGTTGATTGACAGAACATTTTTTTTTTTTAGTTTTTAGTTTCTAAAATGTACTCAACTACAGTAGTGTATACTTAGGTGAGTAATACAGAAATGTGTTAGTCTGGCTATCAGCAGACCAAGCTCAGTCTTTTAAGATTGACCTTGGTCTGGGGAGTCTGCTCTGTATCAACAGGCATAGTTCAAAAGACTCTGTACACGATTGGATAGTCCTTCAACCAATCAGATCAACGATCAGGGTGACGTAGCATCAACGGGTTGCTGCCCTTCGGTGGCCGTCATGTTGAATGTAAACAAGAAGCTGCTTGGTCACTTCTCTATCGCCATCGTGTTAAACCCGCCAATAGGGCGCCAGGTGGATAAGCCAGTTTGTGATTGGTCCCCGCAAAATTGTAACAGAAGTAGGATAGATAAAATGTACCGGTTTCCAGCCTGAGCTGCAGGGAGAAATCAAATCACCGGCAGATTGGGCTGGGGTTACCCGGTCTAGAAATGTGTTAGAGGTTATTTAGAAATGTTTGTCCAGCGCCAACTTGGCCCCAACTTTCTCGCTAGATTTAACAAATTTTTAGACCCTCTTAGTGACTTTATTTCTGGCCTTGACTAACTGCCACTTTGCTCGTCTGAAAGCCATGATGTCTCTCTCTCTCTCTCATGGGTGGGCCAAATTCTCTTGGTGGGCAAAGCAGAGAAAGGGGAGGTAACCTTGCTCCTTATGACCTCATAAGGAGAAGATTCCTGATTGGTCCATCTGAGCTTTCATTTTCTCAAAGGCAGATGTAACCAAGGTTAAAAATCTATATTAAGAACTAAGTTTATATTAAAAAGTCAATTCATTCAGTATGTTATTAATGTTAAAGATTAAAAACATATTTGTCTAAAAACCAATTCAAATGTGAGAGAAAATAAATAGGAAGTTTATTTTGAAGGAGGTGGGTTGGGGACGTGCTGTCAGCCAATCAGGAAGAAGCTCGGACTGTTGACCTGCACGGAGCAGAGTTCACTTCCCCTTGAGCTGTTGGAAGGACAGAGAGCAAACCCCGCGTCAAACGATACCTACCTCGTCAAGACATTCCAATAAAAGTTGTTAAAACTCGGATTAAAAACTCTTAAAACAATCCAGTGTGGAGCCCTGGACCTGTGAGAGTGCAGCCGGAGAGAACGGACGTGTCCCTCACGAAGAAAACGCATCGGTGAGCGATCGTTTTTACCATGCTAATCGCTAACGCTAGCGCTAGCCGCTAACACTAGCGCACCTGGAGTACTAGCTGAGATGCTAACTAGCACAATGGCAGACGCCATTCACTAACGCTAAAACCATTAGCTTGGTATGTTAAAGCTGCAGACTTAATCCAGTGCTGTGTAATATGTTCGTTTAGATAATTGTTACACACTTAACTGTGGAATGTGTTGATTTAGCACTTTTATCTGTGTATTTTGGGCACATTAATATATAAATTATCCTTATGTGTTACATTTTATTTGAGATGTGTTTAAACATGCCTTCACATGGCCAAGGGTACACACAGTGTGTCTGCTTATTAGTATCTGTTGTGTTCTAACTATTATGTGGAAGCAGTATTTTGACATTATATTGAAGAGGTTTTTCAATCATCATCTCTAAGCATATTTTGTGAATAGGTTACCGATATTGTGATATCGTATTACATTGTTCAGTTTAATGATATGATGATTTAACATGAATTACATTCTAGTTCATGATTGAAAGCTAAAAGAAAAAAGCTAAACGATTGTTCTGACCTTACTCACTGTAGGTCAGGTTTTTTTGTTGGACCCTTTGAACCTTTGATCTACCTGGATGTTGGAGCCTGGATCGAGACATTGATGGCGAGCCACAGCCCAGAGGAGAACTAGAGATACGGCTCCTGCAGAATTCAACACTTCATTACATACACACACACCCACCACCAACTGTGCGGTAGGACAAACTCTCTCCACTTCCACAGTGGACCGAACTGAACTGAAACTGAAACAGAATTGAAGTGACTGAGGGGGGGAAATTCCGAACTTTAAATCACAGCTGTGAGTTTTGTTTACATTTTTTTATTTTTCTACTTACCCGGGTAAGATTTGTGTAATTTTAAAGTGTGTAATTTTCATATGTCTTTTTGGCTTATCCTTCCCATTCATGTAATAAACAGGGAAGCGATTTTGTTTCTTAAAGAAAGCATAACTGTGTTTGCGTCATTCCTGGTGTATTGTTTGGTTAATCCTGGGCTCTGTAGTCGAACATAGAACTTCTGATCCCACTGGCCATTATTAATCATTTTATAGAGTAATCCATTTCTGTTCCCCACCTCTAAAGGGTTACACAGAGCAGGATACCCAGGGCTCGGTTTACACCTATCACCATTTCTAGCCACTGGGGGACCATAGGCAGGCTGGGGGAACTCATATTAATGTTAAAAAACTTCATAAAGTGAATTTTTCATGCCATGGGACCTTTTTAAAAGACTTTTAGAGCTATTGCTAGCTTCTTTTTATAGGAAAAGAATTGGCAACACTGAACCATACTGGGACCATATTTGAATTTGAATTGGGGCACCATATTTTAAACATGATTTCATTTTACTGGTCTGGATGGAGGTGTTAAATAAAAGAATGAAGGCTACAGTGCATGCACACGTTAAGCTCCGATTTTGGCTTCTGTTTCAGGCTCCGCATTTTTTTTTGCTTCGTCATATGCCATGACTCACACACACACACACACACACACATATACTCAAGGTGTTGGTCATGTCCTGATGTGTTGGACATACCTGAGGTTTTGAGATGTGCTTTTTGTGCATGTCGTTCAAACTCAGTTTTGCGTTTTGTCTTCGTTTGTTGTCTGGAAATGTCTTCATCGCTCCACATCTGCGTTGGGATGTGAAACACATTCACATCTGTCAATTCATTCATGTCATTTGTTCTTAATGCCCTCCTCACCCTGTTCTTCCTGCCTTCTCTTACTCCCTTGATACGTACAATATGTTTCTACCCCCCCACCCCTCTCTTTTATACCCTTAAGTGGGTCAGAACCTTTAGGCTTGTTATGTAAGAGAAGAAATTGGTAACATGTGTCTATCATCAGGATTACACACACACACACACACACACACACACACACACACACACACACACACGGTTCAGGCCATTTTCGAACCAGTGAAAAGAGTAAAATAGAAAATTCTAAAATGTCTCGTCAGATAACCAAAATCTGGTCAAACATTGGCACACGCTGATTGGGAAAATAAGTTTTCAGAGCCTTTAACAACATTTTTGGAAAATCATTTTGACATTTGAGTTTTGCACTAACAAAGGGAGGACTTTTGCGACTTTACAGTAGTAGCGTGAGTGGAAGTCGGCTGGGTTTGTTTTCCAAACGGCAAGAAGCTTGTGCCACTTGTGTTTATCTTATAAAATGTGAATTTGCCAATTTTCTTTATTATTTTGGGTGTGTGCGTAACTGCTGAAAATAATTAGCACTGGCAGAGCAGACAACATCCTGCAGTGTGTTTCCAGGAGTGTGTATGGATAGATGGATGGATAGATGGATGGATAGATGGATAGATAACGAACGCAAAAAGTCAATGCAATGAAAGTACCCAGATGACTCCCTAAAAACGTTTGGGATACAATCTCGTATTTTACAAAAATAGTTCCCCGAAACGTGTTTCTGAAAACATTTTAAGTGAGATATAGGCCGTGCAGTTGCTGAATCTGTCTGTTTTTTTGCTCGACAAAGGTCATTTTAAGAGATTTTCGTCAGATTTTGCGTCCACGTGTTGCGTTCGTCACACTCATCCCGCTCGTCATTTCCGGTAAGTGTTTTAACTTAAGTGTTCCTTTTGGGACAATACTAACCATCCAAAGTGGCCACTACAGTGGTCAGGATGTTTCACATAAATATATACTGATCTGATTACAGCATAGACGTCGTCAGTATTGATGGCAAAATAGGCTCCAGAATATTTCGTTCTGTATTGACGGGTGCAATATTTGAAAATCGATAATTATTTGTAATTCTTTTTTTTTAATGACATTTATATCTGCAGTTATGTCAAAACCTCGAGACTTTCAAACATTAAAATGTCCTTTATTAATATGTATTCTTGTCAAAATGACATATAAACATCTTTCCGTATTCTATTTTGCCTGGAAACGCTTCCAACGCGGTGTGCACGCTCTAACCTGTTACCATGGGAGACGAATAAAAACGGACACGCCACACAGCTGACACGCTCACGCCACACAGCCTGTGTGCAGGAGGCCTTAAGAAAAGAGAGAGAGAAAGAGAGAGACTTATAGGAGAGAGAGACTTATAAAAGAGAGAGACTTATAGGAGAGAGAGACTTATAAAAGAGAGAGACTTATAAAAGAGACTTATAAAAGAGAGAGAGAGAGACTTATAAAAGAGAGAGAGTGAGAGAGACTTATAAAAGAGAGAGAGACTTATAAAAGAGAGAGAGAGAGACTTATAAAAGAGACTTATAAAAGAGAGAGAGAGAGACTTATAAAAGAGAGAGACTTATCAAAGAGAGAGAGTGAGAGAGAGACTTATAGAAGAGAGAGAGACTTATAAGAGAGAGAAACTTATAAAAGAGAGATACTTATGAAAGAGAGAGAGAGACTTATAAAAGAGAGATACTTACAGTATAAAAGAGAGAGAGACTTATAAAAGAGAGAGAGACTTATAAAAGAGACTTATAAAAGAGAGATATACTTATGAAAGAGAGAGAGACTTATAAAAGAGAGATACTTACAGTATATAAAAGAGAGAGAGACTTATAAAAGAGAGATATACTTATGAAAGAGAGAGAGACTTATAAAAGAGAGAGAGACTTATAAAAGAGAGAGAGACTTATGAAAGAGAGAGAGACTTATGAAAGAGAGAGAGACTTATATAAGAGAGATACTTACAGTATATAAAAGAGAGAGAGACTTATGAAAGAGAGAGAGAGACTTATAAAAAGAGAGAGAGACTTATAAAAAAGAGCGAGAATTCTACTTGTCTTTTTTCACAGATTACTTATAAAAGTGTGTGTGTGTGTGTGTGTGTGTGTGTGTGTGTGTGTGTGTGCGCGTGTGTGCGTGCGCAAAATCTAATAATTGCGAGTCAGCTAATCAGAGCTGCAGCCATACAAACGACAGTACAAATAAAAATCTGTTGGACATTGATAAAGCTAGCTGTCTTGTCCTGGATCTCTCTTCCCATCTCAAGCTATTGGCACAGTTCAGCGTTGACAGAGGTGTCGGCAGAAATGTGCTAAAGCAACAGCCGAGGCCGCCCACATGTCGCAGAGAATGGATCGATATGATGGAAATAATATGAGTGCAGAAGATGATTTATTGGATTTTAACACTAAACGTCGTGTCAAATCCTATTTTGTGAAGCTTCCGTAAAAAAAAATAACTTAAAGCGTAACTCTCGCCAAAATGTAACCTAGGGTCTTTTTGTAAATGTACCCGAGTCAAACTTTCCTTTAAAAGCATATTTAGGATGGAAGAGCCACTTTTAAGATTCACCGTATTCTCGTTTTTTCGGTCAAATGGCCTTTTGAATGGGAGTGCTAGGGGCACTTTTATGCTAGGCTCAAAATAGCTATTTTTAAACCACTAATAAGGCTCGACACAACATGAGACTTTGCTCCAAGTATCACCAGGGGCTCTACACCTTAACGAAAGCGTTGATAACACTGGTTGTGTTCACAGAGTTTACTAAAAACGGTTTTTGAACAACTCACGTTAGCAGTTGTTGTTTACGCTAACCGCCATTTTCCCAGTCAAAAATAGACGATCTCCGAATGCGAATGAACGGACTCCATACGAGGCTCCTTTTTCAACTACAAGGTC
>CM046807.1:1073833-1176333 GCA_025617405.1 Perca schrenkii
GACTTTCTCTCTGGACTTTCTCTCTGGACTTTCACTCTGGACTTTCACTCTCCACTTTCTCTCTCCACTTTCTCTCTCCACTTTCTCTCTCCACTTTCTCTCTGGACTTTCTCTCTCCACTTTCTCTCTCCACTTTCTCTCTCCACTTTCTCTCTGGACTTTCTCTCTCCACTTTCTCTCTCCACTTTCTCTCTGGACTTTCTCTCTGGACTTTCTGTCTGGACTTTCTCTCTGGACTTTCACTCTGGACTTTCTCTCTAAACTTTCTCTCTGGACTTTCTCTCTGGACTTTCACTGTGGACTTTCACTCTGACTTTCCCTCTCACTTTCTCTCTCCACTTTCTCTCTGGACTTTCTCTCTGGACTTTCTCTCTCCACTTTCTCTCTCCACTTTCACTCTCGACTTTCTCTCTCACTTTCTCTCTCCACTTTCTCTGACTTTCTCTCTGACTTTCCTCTGGACTTTCTCTACTTTCTCTCTGACTTTCTCTCTCGACTTTCTCTCTGGACTTTCTCTCACTTTCTCTCTCACTTTCTCTCTCGACTTTCACTCTGGACTTTCTCTCTGGACTTTCACTCTGGACTTTCTCTCTGGACTTTCTCTCTAAACTTTCTCTGGACTTTCCTCTGGACTTTCTCTCTGGACTTTCTCTCTCCACTTTCTCTCTCGACTTTCTCTCTCACTTTCTCTCTGGACTTTCTCTCTCGGGACTTTCTCTCTCGACTTTCTCTCTGACTTTCACTCTGGACTTTCTCTCTCCACTTTCTCTCTCCACTTTCTCTCTCTCCACTTTCACTCTGGACTTTCTCTCTCACTTTCTCACCACTTTCTCTCTTTCTGGACTTTCTCTCTCCACTTTCTCTCTAGACTTTCTCTGGACTCTCTCTGACTTTCTCTGGGACTTTCTCTCTCCACTTTCTCTCTGGACCTTTCTCTCTGGACTTTCTCTCTCTCTGACTTTCTCTCTGGACTTTCTCTCTGGACTTTCACTCTGGACTTTCTCTGACTCTCACTTTCTCTCTCCACTTTCACTCTGACTTTCACTCTCCACTTTCTCTCTGGGCTTTCTCTACTTTCTCTCTCCACTTTTCTCTCTGGACTTTCTCTAGACTTTCACTCTCACTTTCTCTCGACTTTCTCTCTACTTTCTCTCTGGACTTTTCCTCTAGACTTTCACTCTGGACTTTCCCTCTGGACTTTCTCTCTCCACTTTCTCTGGACTTTCTCTCGCTTTCTGACTTTCCCTCTGGACTTTCACTCTGGACTTTCTCTCTCCACTTTCTCTCTGACTTTCTCTCTGGACTTTCACTCTGGACTTTCACTCTACTTTCTCTCTCCACTTTCTCTCCACTTTCTACTCTGGACTCTCTCTCCACTTTCTCTCACTTTCTCTGACTTTCTCTCTCCACTTTCTCTCTGGACTTTCCACTTTCTCTCTCACTTTCTCTCTCCACTTTCTCTCTGGACTTTCTCTCTGGACTTTTCTCTCTCCTCGACTTTCCCTCTGGACTTTCTCTCGACTTTCTCTCGACTTTCTCTCTGACTTTCACTCTGGACTTTCTCTCTCCACTTTCTATCTCTTTCTCTGACTTTCTCTCTGACTTTCACTCTGGACTTTCACTCTGGACTTTCTATTTCTCTCTCACTTTCTCTCTCCACTTTCTCTCTCCACTTTCTCTCTCTCGACTTTCTCTCTGACTTTCTCTCCACTTTCTCTCTCCACTTTCTCTCTGGACTTTCTCTCTGCACTTTCTCTTCTCCACTTTCACTCTGGACTTTCTCTCTCCGACTTTCTCTCTACTTTCTCTCTCTCCACTTTCTCTCTCGACTTTCTCTCTGGACTTTCTCTCTGACTTTCTCTCCACTTTCTCTGGACTTTCTCTCCAAACTTTCTCTCTGGACTTTCTCACTTTCTCTCCACTTTCTCTGCTCCACTTTCTCTCACTTTCTCTCTCTTTCTTTCCACTTTCTCTCTGGACTTTCACTCTAAACTTTCACTCTGGACTTTCTCTCTGGACTTTCTCTCTCCACTTTCTCTCTGGACTTTCACTCTGGACTTTCACTCTGGACTTTCACTCTGGACTTTCTCTCTCCACTTTTCTCTCTCCACTTTCTCTCTGACTTTCACTCTGGACTTTCACTCTGGACTTTCTCTCTCACTTTCTCTCCACTTTCACTTGGACTTTTTCTCTCCACTTTCTCTCCACTTTCACTCTGGACTTTCACTCTGGACTTTCTCTCACTTTCTCTCTCCACTTTCTCTCTCCACTTTCTCTCCACTTTCTCTCTCCACTTTCTCTCTCCACTTTCTCTGGACTTTCACTCTAAACTTTCACTCTGGACTTTCTCTGGACTTTCTCTCGACTTTCTCTCTGACTTTCACTCTGGACTTTCACTCTGACTTTCACTCTGGACTCTCTCCACTTTCTCTCCACTTTCTCTGACTTTCACTCTGGACTTTCACTCTGGACTTTCTCTCTCCACTTTCTCTCTCCACTTTCACTCTGGACTTTCTCCACTTTCTCTCTCCACTTTCTCTCTGGACTTTCACTCTGGACTTTCACTCTGGACTTTCACTCTCCACTTTCTCTCTCCACTTTCTCTCTGGACTTTCTCTCTCCACTTTCTCTCTCCACTTTCTCTCTGGACTTTCTCTCTGGACTTTCTCTCTGGACTTTCACTCTGGACTTTCACTCTGGACTTTCTCTCTCCACTTTCTCTCTCCACTTTCTCTCTCCACTTTCTCTCTCCACTTTCTCTCTCCACTTTCTCTCTCCACTTTCTCTCTGGACTTTCTCTCTGGACTTTCACTCTGGACTTTCACTCTGGACTTTCTCTCTCCACTTTCTCTCTCCACTTTCTCTCTCCACTTTCTCTCTCCACTTTCTCTCTCCACTTTCTCTCTCCACTTTCTCTAAACTTTCTCTGGACTTTCTGTCTGACTTTCTCTGACTTTCACTCTGACTTTCTCTCTAAACTTTCTCTCTGGACTTTCTCTCTGGACTTTCTCCACTTTCTCTCTGGACTTTCTCTCTGGACTTTCTCTCTACTTTCTCCACTTTCTGGACTTTCTCTCTCTCTCTCCACTTTCTCTCTAAACTTTCTCTCTCCACTTTCTCTCTCCACTTTCTCTCTGGACTTTCTCTCTCCACTTTCTCTCTAAACTTTCTCTCTCCACTTTCTCTCTGGACTTTCTCTCTAAACTTTCTCTCTGGACTTTCTGTCTGGACTTTCTCTCTAAACTTTCTCTCTCCACTTTCTCTCTCCACTTTCTCTCTGGACTTTCTCTCCACTTTCTCTCTAAACTTTCTCTCTCCACTTTCTCTCTGGACTTTCTCTCTAAACTTTCTCTCTGGACTTTCTCTCTGGACTTTCTGCTGTTAGAGCCTACTTATGGAATAAAATAGATAATTAGGGGGAAATAAAATCTAGATTGGGGACAGGGAAATCTATTGTTTGGTAGGTCATGGTGTTTTAGCTGTTTTTTTGATGTGTAGTTTTATTTCTTATTGTTTTAATCTTAGGACTGTACGTGTTTGCATGTGTTGTATGTCCTGTTCTCTTACATCAGGGACCATGTTGGAAAAAAGTGTTTCTCGCTTTTCCATGTTATCCCTTGGATCCCCTTGTTGTCTTTCTATATCCATAAATAAACCAAACCAAACCAAACCAAAGCTCTTATTTTATCACAGAGTCGATATCAGAGACACAGACTATTTTCTATTGTCCTTTCTCAAAGGAACCACGTAACATGTTATTAACTAGATGGAAATTGAAAATGAACTTGAAATGAATTTGGTAAACATGAATGATGCACCAAGACTGAGTTTGCTGTTCACATACAAAACATTTAAAGTGGCGGGGAGGTAACCTTTCCCCTTATGATGTCATAAAGGGAAGATTCCAGATCGGCCCATCTGAGCTTTTATTTTCTCAAAGGCAGAGCAGGATACCCAGGGCTCGGTTTACACCTATCACCATTTCTAGCTACTGGGGGACCATAGGCAGGCTGAGGGAACGCATATTAATGTTAAAAAAACTCATAAAGTGACATTTTCATGCCATGGGACCTTTAACTATCTGTATGTTTGCAGAATGTGTCCATAGTATT
Organism: Perca schrenkii; assembly: GCA_025617405.1. Lineage (NCBI taxonomy): Eukaryota > Metazoa > Chordata > Actinopteri > Perciformes > Percidae > Perca > Perca schrenkii. The sequence goes on from CM046807.1 coordinate 1,077,946, forward strand.
ATTTCACAAATGATGTGAGTGTATGATTGCCTTCCATGTCAAAGGAATGAATGTTATTGTTGATTTTAAGTCAGGCATGCACAAGACATGGACATCATATTCATTTCAAAAGTATCCCAAAATACAAAGCTGCCTGTCAAACATCTTTACAGACGACGTTTGTCTGTACTTGACTCTAGACTTGTGCTACAGTTTGATTTAAAAAGATAAATGAAGAAGAAGATGATAACCCTTTGCATTAGTCAATTATACAAACGGCGCGTTTTCCTTATGTTTTTCAGGTAAAACCTTCCAGAAGAAGAAATACATCGGCGTCAGGATGATGAGTCTCACTCCAACGTAAGTTCCTGTTTCTGATGACATTGTGCTAAAGTTACACATTTACAGTAGTGACTGTGTAAATGGAGTGGTAGCTCTCTGTGTAAAAAACATTTCATATTTTCATCATATGAGAATGAAACTGCTCGAAACATCTGTTTAGTTCCGTTTTTGGAGAAAAAAAACTTAAAAGTTGCTGATTGTTGATTCGGTTTTCAGTTACTTTACTGTAAGAAAACAGTGGCTTTATCCAGCAGTCCTCATTTTTTTCGTATATGTACTGATAATAAAATGGCATTATTCTCTGAATATATGAGATCAGACTGTTCTGTGCATAAGTAATGCCACTAAACTCTGAGAACAGGGAGTCTGAAACTTATTTTTCTCAAGCCCGACTTTCCTACACAACAAGGGAGGCCATCGCATCGAAAACGTGACCTCAGCTTTAGGTACCTGCTGTCCAATAACAAGTGCGTAAGTCACCCCCAGGCCACAGCTGACCGAGAAACGCCCAAGCTGCCCCTCCAGAGTGTGTCACAGGAGGAAACGCCTCAAAACACCAAAAACAAGCTCCACTTTATGACCGCTCGTTAATTTTAAAGATACCAGTGGGTTGCTGAATTGATGTTTATTATTTCAAAGCGTATCCTCATTTTATGGAATGATTTCCTTCCCTCCTTTGCCATTTTTACACTACACAGGAGAGTGAACCGAGAGAAATGTAGAGCAAATGTAATAGGTAATATTTCACACCTTTTATTTTTATTTGGCAAATATCTCATCATATGGGAAAACAGTTGCAAGCTTAGAGTGTAGTGAACACTTTACCTGCTGTTGCATTTAAAAATAAAGGGGGGAACTCACATTAATGTTAAAAAACCTCATAAAGTAAAATGTTCATGCCATGGGACCTTTAACGTAACTTTTTTGATATTAATGAACGTCCGATACATTCAAGCCATTGCCAAATTAGTTGCTATGCTTGTATTTCTCAGTATGAATATGTTAAGAAGATTGTGGCTATGGTGACTTTCGCGCACAGAAACTTGAGTGAAGATAATGACCTCTTCTGAAGAGTCCATCATGTTTTTTTAGTCATCCGTGCCCTCCTTGGCTACTAGCGACTTTGTGGGCTGTGCGTGATCACGGAAGGCTTGTATCATGTGGACGCGCCGACAGTTTTGTTGCCATTACTTAGAATTCCTCACGGGGGAGACAGAAACTACGCACTATAGCTTTAAGGACACTTTGACACTAGGGCAGCAACACTTTTAGTGCAAAAAATGCCCAATTTTACATTGTCTATTCTTCATTTTGCATTGCTGTACAGTAGACTTTCCAAGCGGACCTCGAAACAGTGATTGGTGTTTTCTTACAGGATTAAAGCAGTCACAGACGATAGATCTTTTTTGCTTTTTTTTCAGAGCCCATAAGTTATTTAGTGCTGTCGGGGGTGTAAAGACCATTTCAACCAATATATAAAAGTGTATGTTGGAAGAAGTTACCAACCCTACCTTTTAAAACTAGCCAACAGGAGTTAAAATGAGCACAATAAGGTTTTGAATGCAGGACTTTCACTAGAGCATTTTCACAGTGTGGTATTTGTACTTTTACTGTACGGTAAAGGATTTAAATACTTCTCCCAACACTGTCGAATTCAGACCTGTAGTGTTGAAGTTGTAGCTTTCCAAAGGTTGAAATTTGCAGTTTTACCAGAGAGTCACCATTAATCAGAGCTGTGCTTTACACGCCGGAATTTAAAATGAGTCACAACGCATCATGCCTTCGAGTTGAATTAGGAGCTCATGTTTTTTCTCCTCTCTCCTCCCCGTCAGGCTGGCTAAGGAGCTGAAGGAGAGGCAGCCAGACTTCCCAGATGTCACCTCTGGGGCGTACGTCATTGAGGTCATAAGCCGGACTCCAGCTGAGACGTGAGTGTTTCTCTCATCACTTCTTATTCCCACATTATCTGGCGCTCACTGCCCAATATGTCAAATCAACAGGCTGCGTTTCGACAAGCAGGTTTTATTTTCATGCCAGCGAAAGGCACAAGCGTCGCGTTTTCCCTTCTTGTAGTTCCGTCTCAGTAATTGTCAAAATAGGTACTCTAGAAGTGTGCGTGATGGTTGGTTCCAGGGACACTCCTGCTAAATATGTTTTGGAAATATTTTTGGTATCCACACGAAAAGCTTGTTGACAGCAAGCCGCAGCTTTCCACCTGAGAAAACAGCAGCTAGTTTGTTTTCTTACATTGTCTGGTGGGTTTCTGTGGATCACAGGCAGGAGTCAGGATGATCTGATCTGGCTTAAAGGACACAGTGGTGCAATGTAACAGAGTACATTTACTCAAGTACTGTGCTTAAGTACAAATTTGAGGTACTTGTACTTTACATTTCATGCCACTTTCTACTCTGCTACATTTCAGAGAGAAATATTGTACTTTTTACTCCACTACATTCATCTGACAGCTTTAGTTACTTTACAAATTAAGATTTTTGCACACAAAACACATAGTAAGTTTATAAAATCTGATGTTTAATTATAAATTAAACTAGCCAACTATATAAAAGTCTACAAGTCCAGCTGAAAGGATTGGACCATTAAACAACAACTGTTTAGATCGTTTGCAGTTTCTAAAATGGGATTTTTCATTTAATACTTTAATTTTCCTGATGATACTTACATACATAAAGGGTAACTATGTTTTTTTTTTTGTCAACCTGGACCCTATTTTCCTATTTTTTTGTGTCTGAGTGATTGATGGGAACATCGGTCTTTGTCATTGGTCCAGTATTAAGTAAGATCATTGCAACAAGCTACAATGTAAGTTTATAGGACAACTGTCCAGCTTGTATTTACCTTCACAAAAGTGCTTGTTTTGCCAATGACAGACTCAGATTAATATTGTAAGTGTCTGAAAACATTATGGAAAGGATTTCTGAGGAGGTTGACCTTTCTGTTGAAGAGTAAGATCCTTTTTTTAAACATAAAAACATCCGCGAAATTGCGTTCGCTAAACCCACCAGACTCCATGTAAATAAACTGTAATTTAAGCATAGTAAAATACACTTCATTCAAAGTCGACAGAAACAAAATAAAACTATGAAAAGCCGTTTTTGGGTCATCTTTCCACTTTTCCTACCATCACAACTCTAGTTTTGGTTGAAATAAACACATAGTTTACAGATTTACATGTGAAAATATGTTGGCTCTATACACGCTAAAAGTATTGTTTTTTTAAATGGAGTCTGGTGTGTTTAGCGCTAGTGACTGCAGAGCTATTTCTGGTTAAACAGAAAGGTCTCAAAGAGGTTTTAAAGGTCTATCTCTGAAGGGATCCTTTCCATAATGTTGTCAGACACTTAAAATAATAATCTGAGTCCGTCAGTGGGAAAAACAGAACTTTTATGAAGGTAAATACAAGCTGGACAATTGTCCTGTTAACTTATATTGTAGCTTGTTTCGCCGCTGCTGACTGCAGAGATCTCACTTAATACTGGACCCATCAGCCACTTAGACACAGAAACTTAGAAAATAGGGTCCAGGTTGAAAAAAAGCGGTAGTTACCCTTTAAGTAACATTTTCAATACAGGACTTTTACTTGTAACAGAGTATTTTAACAGTGTGGTATTACTTTTAAAGGATCTTGTAAAGGATGTGAATACTTCTTCCACGACTGAAAGGACGTGTTTTAGATTTGAACTTCCCGTGTGTGTGTGTGTGTGTGTGTGTGTGTGTGTGTGTGTGTGTGTGTGTGTGTGTGTGTGTGTGTGTGTGTGTGTGTGTGTGTGTGTGTGTGTGTGTGTGTGTGTGTGTGTGTGTGTGTGTGTGTGTGTGTGTGTGTGTGTGTGTGTGTGTGTGTGTGTGTGTGTGTGTGTGTGTGTGTGTGTGTGTGTGTGTGTGTGTGTGTGTGTGTGTGTGTGTGTGTGTGGAGACTGCAGGATATGGAAAGTTCACTTCTGCATTTTAAGGCTGCTGTTTTGTTTTTGGAACCGGGCTGAAATCTGGCAGTGAAGACAGAATGGTGAATGTTTCCCACCCAGATTGTCCAACTCCCTCTGGCAGGGAGGACAAACTGCTTCAGTCATAGCTGAGAAATGATTTCCCTTTGCTCCAGAGCCTGCTTTATTTATAAAAGCAAAGCCCCTGAAAACTTGGCTTCAAATCTTTAGTATTTCTCTACATTATTTACATGTATTACTATAAGTAACAAAAAAAAGTTAGTATTAGAGAAAGATGTTGTCAGGGCCTTTTAAAAAAAATGGGCGCCTGGGTAGCTTACCTGGTAGAGCGCGCACCTATATGTCATTCCCCCTCACCCCTTTCACAACTTAGCGGTCCTAAAAGAAATGTGCAGAAATTACTGCACATATTTTCAGGGAAAGGATATAAAATGAGGAAAAGTTATTAGAGATATGAGAGATATAGCCTGAGATATGAATTGTTTACCCACTGAACTGAAAGGAGAGTCAAACTGGGTCCTTTTCAAACACAAACTTAAAGACTTTTTAATCAGAGGTCAAGCCTGTGACCACTGACTATTGGCTTCGTTGTTATTGTGTTATACTGTTTTAATATGTTTATTTTAACTATGTATTGTTGAATTGTATGTAAAGGCCCACTAGGGACGGACATTGAGAATTAGCTTTGGCTAAAATGTTGTAGTATGTAACATGAGCTTATGTAACATACTTGTCCCTATTCAAATTAACCTAAAAGTAAAAGTAAAGATATCCTGCTGGAGACAAAAACCTTCGCTCTTCTTTCTCGGTGACAGCGCTGGCCTGCAGGAAAGAGACGTCATCATCAGCATCAACGGCGAGCGCATCACCACGGCCAGCGACGTGAGCGCCGCCATAAAGCGGGACGAGACGCTGCGAACGGTGGTGAGGCGAGGCAACGAGGACGTCCTCCTCACCATCGTCCCCGAGGAGATCGAGCCTTGACCTCTCAACGGAAACGAGCGAAACAACCCCCCCCCACAACCAGTCAACCAATCCCGAGCTGGCTCTCAGTGTTTTTCAACCAAATATGAACACTTTTGAAAAACCAAGCAACCGACAGGTGTATGTGTGTGTCCGGGGGCCACACCTGCTGCGTTTAAGAACTTGTAATTATTAGCACTACTACTCTTCCATGCTGTTACGCTCGCACGCGCCTTCATAGGTCCAACGTCATGACCCTGGGGACTGAAGCTTCAACCCTTCAACGTCTCATGTTAGTTTTTCTTCTAATCCCGATTTACTTTCCATCATCGCAGGCCGTCTATATTCCACTAACCAGCCATCTGTCGCTACAAAGAGGTTACTGCAGGCTCCCGTAGTTCTGTTTTGTTGTGTATGTTCTTGACAGAATATATTTTTAATAGATTTTTTCTGTTTCTATGTGTTTGATGACATTTCTTTCAAAAAAGGGGAATAAACTTATTTTACAAAAGTGTTGTGTTTATGGGCCTTGTGAATGTCAGTGAGATTAATTTCAAACAGGTTCCTCATCAGCCAAAAGGAACTAACAATTGGCACAACAGAGTTTTACACTAGCTTTGATTATTCTGCACAACTGAACTCCGTTTTTCCTAACACATTTCTTTGTGAACGACAAACATTCCTTACAAGTTGCAGGTTGGGGTTCCTCAAGGAGCCATCTAGGATCCCCTGAGCTTCTTAAAACACGTAGAGGTTTCGTAACTCGCTTCCTTTTGTCTTTTCATCACATTTAGTTAATCCTTCAACCCCAAAAAAATACAGTTACAGGCATCGACCCCATCATCTATCACAACAGGCAAGTCAACACCACATTATTTCTATGGCTACAATCTGTTACAGTACATGGAAATGAAAAAATGCAGGCAGGAGTTAAGCAACTGTTTGCTAACAAGTTCACTATTTTAACTTCATTAGAGCAATTGGATGTCAATGTTGTGTTAAAGGCATGCTGTGCTGCCCTCAAGTGGTAAACTTCAATTTCAATTTTATTTGTAAGGGACAATGTGCAATTAAAACATAAATGTGGCCATTTGCATGCATTTGCATGCATTGCACCAGAGTTAGCCTTAGGCTAATTTACATCTGCAGTCCCACAAAAAGCACAAATACAACATTGTAAAAGTTGAAACATTGCTCAATGGGTAAAAAAAACAAACAAGTAACAAATAACAGTATATTACAGTTCTTATCACAGGTACACACACACAAACACACACAAACACACATGCACCACATTATCGATGGGTGTAGCGACCGGTATGCGCAATAACACACACACACACACACACACTGTCAGCCCCGTTAAGTAAGAAAAAGTTCAGACTTTTTTTTTTTAACTTAAATGTAGAAAGAACCCGAATAAGTGAACACTGAGTTTAGAAAAATTCATCACAGACAACTAAATGTGTCTTTAAAGTTTTAGTGCGTAACGTTTTGATATTAATAAACTTCCGTTACATTCAAGCCATTGCCAAATGAGTTTCTACAAAGCTAATTAAGACTATCAGCTGCACACAACTCTCTCTGGATTTCTCAGTTCAGAAGATTACCCTTATATATATATATATATATATGCGTTGCGCGCTGAAATACTGAGTTCAACAATGCATGACGCAATGCTGGGCCCAGTGTGTGTGTGTGTGTGTGTGTGTGTGTGTGTGTGAAGAAGACCCAGTGGAGCGAAGGTGTTACGTAACACTTGACACAGTTAACACCGTGAGGTCAGTAACACGTTGCTGTGCAGGTTCATGGAGGCCAGCTGATGTAGGCCGACGCCATGGGGTTTCTCACAGAGAGGTTCTGAACTAAATAAGTTAACACTACTTTAGTGGCTAAATTTAAGGGTTTCAACATTTTTGGCAAAGACAAAACAGCTACTTATTTGTTATCACTCAACAACTAGATTCCAAGCATCTTGACAGCGTGCCAGTTGCTGATTTTTGGGAAAAAAGTTGTTGTTGAATGCTAAAAAAAAAAAAGATTGTTTATATTGTTTTTAAATGACAACTTTTTTAATGTATATTTCTATTACAGTTCTGTGCAAATTTTTTTCCTCAAAACAATTATTTAAATGCTTTTTTTTTAAGATTGTTTTGTCAACTGTTGTTTCCATGGTCATGAAGACACTATTATTCTCAACTTTTACATCAACACGGTCAAAAAAAAGGAAATTAGGCAACTCCATCTGCTGAGGAAGATCGAGTGATATGGGTGAAAAGCTCCAGGACTGATAATGAGATGACCTTCTGGTGATATCTTTTTATTTTTTTATCTTTGAATGACTTCAACTGTTTTCCCTATAGTTCATGATTTGTTAGCCTGGTCCTACCAGACTCTGGTCCACTAGCCTGGTCCTACCAGACTCTGGTCCACTAGCCTGGTCCTACCAGACTCTGGTCCACTAGCCTGGTCCTACCAGACTCTGGTACATTAGCCTGGTCCTACCAGACTCTGGTCCTTTAGCCTGGTCCTACCAGACTCTGGTACACTAGCCTGGTCCTACCAGACTCTGGTACATTAGCCTGGTCCTACCAGACTCTGGTACACTAGCCTGGTCCTACCAGACTCTGGTCCACTAGCCTGGTCCTACCAGACTCTGGTACATTAGCCTGGTCCTACCAGACTCTGGTCCACTAGCCTGGTGCTACCAGACTCTGGTACATTAGCCTGGTCCTACCAGACTCTGGTCCACTAGCCTGGTCCTACCAGACTCTGGTCCACTAGCCTGGTCCTACCAGACTCTGGTAGTGTTAACTTCAAATTACACATGATTGCAGAGTTTTGATCATCAGTATCACCAATTTATGTGGCGCAAAAACAATTATAGAAACATGTGTAAGAGATAACAGAAAGACTCCCTTTAATAGGCAACCTTTGCAAATGTTTTGTCTGTTCTTATCTTCTATAACACACGTGTGAAACTCAAGGCCCACGGGCTGAATCCGGCCCCTTGCAGATTTAGATCCAGACTTCATATCCATTTAGGTTCGACCATAGATTTTGGCCCACCTAGTTGTGCACCAGACCAAAAACACGGGAAAATGTCTTTCAAACTGCTATTACGTGACATTCAAAGCAGAATTTGGCAGATTTGACGACTTTGAGACTCAGAAATTCCCCCAGAAAGCAGAGAGTTTTTATATTAAGGCTGAGAAACAGGTTGCTGTAAAAAAATGTATTCATTGTTTAGCTCGATTTGCTAAGTTCCATGATGGCTAAGGAACTTTTTTGCTGACTTTTGTGGGGCTTTATGTCGACAAAAATGCGAGAAAATAGACATATCTGTCTGAGAAAGCCACAAAAAGTCATTAATAACAACAAAAATGACAATAAAAAGCTACAAAAATGTACATAAAAAAGCGACATGCAGTAACAAAATCAAAGATATTTTACTTTTTCAATGAAACAAAAGCTAGTCAATAAACTATACATGTCTGGCCCTTCTTCTCTTTTTCCAATGCGGCCCTTAGTGAGTTTGACACCTCTATAATATGGAGTTGCCATCTTGCAGCTATGCTTGACCATGCAAACATACAGTATTGTGTTGTCCAACTGTAACGTGGAAGAAGCTGAAGTGCTTACACCCTCACATAGAAGAGTTGGGCTCGCTATTAAAAACGGGAATGACATCTTTTCATCCTCCAGGAATGCAGATAAATCCCATCTTCCACCAGGAGGATAGGAGCAGGGAGTTTTTCTTTCGTTTGGACCCCAGTTGGATGAGATGTGAATGGAACCGGTGACCCAGTTTGTCCTGATTGACGGAGCAGATTTTCTCCCTGAGCTCTCCTCTGCTGACTCAGTGTCTGTCCTCCACATGTCTAACAAAACATCCGCACATCATTTTATAATTCGGTATCCTCCTTACGTAATATGTATGTGACCCATTTTTATTTCTGTTGGCTCTGCTCACGGCTGACAGTTGGTTGGCACTGACCATCTCTTCTGTTTCTTTTTAAATTTTGGCAACTTAGCCCCTCTGGCTTTCAGATGTCTTCTGCACGGGGCTAACTGCTGCAGGTCTCCACATAAGAAGACTTTCAGTGACCTTCATGGTTCACTTCGGACCCATTTATTATGAGTCAGCGTTACTGGAAAGAACCATGGGCTAAGTTCATTTTGCCTTTTTGGGAAACTCTTGGAAATTTCCCTCTAACTGCCACTGTTGTACCACACAAGCTATCCATAAATCAGCATTGTCAGCTCATGAAAGTATTCTCTGACTCATATGTTTTGTCAGAAAGTGCAGCGCTGGAGCCCAAAGATACCAAACTGAATGCCAAAAACGCTCTGCTTGTTATCGTTGCCAAAGTTAACTGAACTTTGATTAAGTGTTACTTCAGTTATATGCTTTTTTTTGCACCTATGTTTGCATAAAATATGTGATTTTTTGTGTTTTTCTTCGCAGTCTCACATCATTCTTTCAAGTCGCGATTCCTCTGAAATGTCTCGCTGTCCAACAGCTTTCCAATTGGGGAGAGTAAATCACTTCAGCTCACGCAAAGTTAGTTAGTGCCTCACTCATCTTTCTCTATTCAGAATGTCTTCTTTTGTTGCACAAGCACTGCTTTGTTTTAACCCTCCTGTTGTCTTCCTGTCGACCTGCAACTTTTTTTTTTTTTGTCACTTTTTTCAACATTATTTTTCACATTTTGACATTTTTTTTAACTTTTGTAAAAAGAAATTCAACTTTTGTGTCACTTTTTTTCTGGCATGTCACTTTTTGACATTTTTTTTTTACTTTTATAAAACATTTGTTTAACATTTGTGTCACTTTTTTCAAAGTTCTTTTATCAATTAAATTTTTCTTCAAATGCTATGAAATTGACTAAAACACCCAAATTCAATGAAAGTAGTGAACTGATCATTTATTTAACTTATTAAGAGCGTTGTATAGAACCATCCACTTTATTTTTTGAACTATACTTTTTGAAAATGGGTCAAATTTATCCAGGGACAACAGGAGGGTTAAGAAGTGCTGTAGAATTAGATGAGTTAAAAAAAAGACTAGAGTCATCTGTATAAATATATTTTTATTGCTATTTATGTCAGCACAGTTATTAAAACCATCAACATCACAGGTCAAAACAAGTTTACACTGGCAGCATTATGTTACAGACGTGTGCATTATTTCAAACATTACAGTGCCATATTAAAACATGTTTTAAAACAGTCACACCCTCTATAACCACTCCTGTAATAGGAGTGTGTGTTCATTTTGAGACTTTCAGCAAGTTGTCAAACCAAACTGTACTGAACTAAACAGTTAACCAGAACACGTATGAGCAGATCAGTGCAGTTACAGTACGTACGTAGTGGGAATAAGAACTGTTATGGATATAGCAAATGACTCGTGAATCATTAAACCTGCAAGGTTGTGTTTACATGTAGACCGGGTAACCCCAGTCCGATCTGCCGGTGATTTGGATTTCTCCCTGCAGCTCAGGCTGGAAACCGGTACGTTTATCTATCCTGCTTCCGTTACAATTTTGCGGGGACCAATCACAAACTGGCTTATCCACCTGGCGCCCAATTGGTGGGTTTAACACGATGACGACAGAGAAGTGACCAAGCAGCTTCTTGTTTACATTCAACATGACGGCCACCGAAGGGCAGCGACCCGTTGATGCTGCTGTCGCTGCTACGTCACCCTGATCGTTGTTCTGATTGGTTGAAGGACTATCCAATCGCGTACAGAGGCATTTGAATTATGCCCGTTGTGCGGTAGAAAATACAGAGCAGACTAATGTTCAATCTTAAAAGACTGAGCTTGGTCTGGTGATAGCCAGACTAGTTTACATGCACATTTTAATGTGAATAAATAAGTGTTCTCGGGGTGATGCATGTACATTATTAAAGTGCCCATATTTGTGAAAAAAAAATCACTTTTTCTGGGATTTTGGGTCTCTGGTGCTTCCACACGGATGCAAACTTTGAAAAAATCCATCCATGCTGTTTAGAGTGAGATACGGTTTCTGAATGTGTCCTGCCTTCAGGCTCCGGCTGAGCTGGTCAAAATCTGCACGGCTTTCTCCGTCACTTGCCGAAACGAGCTGGCTAACCGCAACCGTTAGCATGCTAAAGCTAGCATGCTACCTCGTTCTCAATGGCAAAGCACTGCTACAACACACACGAGTTCACCATAATCTACAAAAGAACTACTTCCAGAAGAAGTCTCCCAGCTGATCCTGCCTTGGAACTGACTGAAGTTGGAGAAACAGCCTTTCTTTTACTGTCTATGGAGCTAGCTGACATGATCTACATCTGAGCGAGTGCAATCAAAGATAGTACAGAAGAGAAGAGGTCTCACTCTGTAGCTAAAACAGAGACCTGAACACAGGGTGAAAAGAGGAGCTGCAGCAACGTGCAGGACAACAAAAATATGGTGTTTTTTGAAAATTAAACCACGTAAACCTATTCTGGTACAACCTCTTGATACAATTATGAACCTGAAAATGAGCATAATATGGGCGCTTTAATATATTATAAAACCCAGATAAGATCACATGCGGTCATGTTTTACTTAATCTTCTGTTTGATTGTTTAAAGAAAAAAAAAAAAACTTGCTTGGTTTAATACACCGCAGCCACAGGACACGTTTGTTGTGTGTGATATGGATATGGGTTCTCTGCAGATACACATTTCTTGGTTTCTTCCGGCTAAACAAACACCCTACATCCAGGACATTCCCTTTGGCTGTCGAGCAGTGTCGCATTCATTTGCTATTTTGCCCAGAGATAAAAAACAAAAACAAAAAAACAAACCAACCGTTAACAGAGGCTGCGTCCTTTAAAGCTGGATACTTGTAGTTGAACACAATTTTACATTTTAGGAGATTATTGTGTTATTCTATCCATATTTCCCATTTCAGCCTTAAAGGAACACGCCGACTTTTTGGGAATTTATCTTATTCACCGTAACCCCTAGAGTTAGACAAGTCCATACATACCCTTCTCATCTCTGTGCGTGCTGTAACACTGTCTGACGGCTCCAGCATTAGCTTAGCCTAGCACAGATCCTGCAGGTGAATGGTTCCAACTAGCCTACTGCTCCGAATTGCGACAAAAGTGACAAAATAACGCCAACATGTTCCTATTTACATGTTGTGATTTGTAGAGTCACAGCGTGTACAAAAAACAACGTAACATGAGACACAGCTGTCTTCTAACAGTAAACAAACCGGGAACTATATTCTCAGACAGGCTTGCTGCGAGCATATCACTCCACCCAAGTACTATATTCTTCCGCCTGAGAATACAGTTCCCGGTTTGTTTACAGTTAGAAGACGGCTGTGTCTCATGTTACGTTGTTTTTTGTACACGCTGTGACTCTATAAATCACAACATGTAAATAGGAACATGTTGGTGTTATTTTGTCACTTATTCGGAGCAGTAGGATTGCTGGAACCATTCACCTGCATGTTCTGTGCTGGCCTGATGCCGCTGGAGCCGTCAGACAGCGTTACAGCACACACAGAGATGAGAAGGGTATGTATCGACTTGTCTAACTCTGGGGGTTACGGTGAATAAGCTAAAGTCCCAATAAGTCGGCGTGTTCCTTTAATTCACTTTAGTATCAGCTGTCGAGCTTTGCCTCCCCTGGGCCACTAAGGTCTAGCTGGTGAAGGACGAGGGTCAGAAAGGCTTCCAGGTTACATGTTGCGTTAGTCTTTAAGCGGTTCTGAACTCAGTGCGTGGCTGGTGTCGGGGCGGTGTGCTCCGACGCTCCCGTGGGTGCTGTCCCTCCCCCCCTCCTCCCCGCTGCCCGATGCTCCCCGGCTGAGGACGACATGCGGCAGGGCGCTCAGCAGGGCCTTCTCCAGCTTCTGCTCCAGAGAGTCCAGGCGGCGGTCCACGTGCTCCTTCAGCCTCCTCTCCATCTCCTCCAGACGGCGCTCCATGGTCGGGTCCAGCTCCCTGCACAAAGAGGAACGCCTGGTTAGAAAGCCTGGCTGATCAGGGAGAGACGAGAACAGTTACATCGCTACGTTTTGGTTTTAAAGGAAGATCTTCAGCTACGTTTCCGCCTCTCATTCCCCCTGCTCTGGTGTTTCCCTCTCTCATTCCCCCTGCTCTGGCGTTTCCCCCTTTCATTCCACCTGCTCTGGCGTTTCCCCCTCTCATTCCCCCTGCTTTGGCGTTTCCCCCTCTCATTCCCCCTGCTCTGGCGTTTCCCCCTCTCATTCCCCCTGCTCTGGCGTTTCCCCCCCTCTCATTCCCCCCTGCTCTGGTGTTTTCCCCCTCTCATTCCCCCTGCTATGGCGTTTTCCCCCTCTCATTCCACCTGCTCTGGCGTTTCCCCTTCTCATTCCCCCCTACTTTGGCGTTTCCCCCTCTCATTCCCCCCTGCTCTGGCGTTTTCCCCCTCTCATTCCCCCTGCTCTGGCGTTTTCCCCCTCTCATTCCCCCCTGCTCTGGTGTTTCCCCCCCTCTCATTCCCCCTGCTATGGCGTTTTCCCCCCTCTCATTCCCCTTTCATTCCCCCTGCTTTGGTATTTCCCCCTCTCATTCCACCTGCTTTGGCATTTCCTCCTCTCATTCCACCTGCTCTGGCGTTTCCGCCTCTCATTCCCCCTGCTTTGGGGTTTCCTCCTCTCATTCCACCTGCTCTGGCGTTTCCTCCTCTCATTCCACCTGCTCTGGTGTTTCCCCCTCTCATTCCCACTGCTCTAGCATTTCCCCCTCTCATTCCCCCTGCTCTGGAGTTTCCCCCTCTCATTCCCCCTGCTCTGGTGTTTCCGAGCCCCTAAACCGGAGATATTTGGAAACACTTCTGACCCGTTTTGGTTGGGAATCTGCGGGGTTGTGTTGCAGTCTCAACGGCTGCAAACAGAGACCTTTGGCAACGCCAACATTTCTCCTCCTGATTGGGTCATGACATCTCGTTCTCTGAGACAAAAGCTACGAATGTTACCATGGCAACTACCAGCAACTGGCGGAGTATACACGCTGTTTATGCCCAGTATACCAGAATTTTTAGATATACTGTATACTGTTTGGGCGTGTCAGTTTAAATGGAGATTAGTTCTTCTACTGGAGATAAAAACACTGGTGTGCACCAAGATCGCTTTTGGCTCAAAACTCTTCTTAAAAAAACTATACGAAGTGATGTAAAACTTTAACATGTAACATAGAATAAAATGAAAACTGCATTAAAGTGCATTCGTGTTTAACCATGTATATAAAATGTGGCTAAATGTACACTGACTGTTTCTATAAATTAGTTTTGAATGCCACAATAGAAGAAAACACAAATACATCTAAATCATATTAAAATACAGATATTTCCAACAAACTACAAAGGGTCGAGGGTTGAGATTGGAATAATAAAGAGAAGACCTGACTTATATTGGTTGAGTCTGAGACTAAAGTATGAGGAATTTTGTGAACTTTCTAGGGGAATCGAGAGGCGGACTGATGATTTTGAAGCTGTAATGCTCACAGTGGCTAGCCTTGTTGCCATATTTGTTTTAAAATTTATTTTAATTTTTTTTTCAACCTGGACCCTATTTTCCTAAGTCCTTGTGCATAAGTGACTGATAGAAACAACAATCTTTGAAACTGGTCCAGTTTCAGACCAGCCCGATCTGTGGCTGACAAAAACCGGCAGCCACAGACGGGCTGCAATGTAACGTTAACCCTATGGGGCAAATGTTCAGCGTCAGTTTGGTCCACTAAAAGTGCTGCTTTTGCCGCTGACAGGCTCAGATTAATATTCTAAGTGTCTGACAACATTATGGAAAGAATCCCTACAGAGATAGACCTTTAAAACCTCTTTAAGACATTTCTGTTTAACCAGAAATAGCTCTGAAGTCACTAGCGCTAAACCCACCAGACTCCATTTAAAAAAAGCAATACTTTTAGCGTGTATAGAGCCAACATATTTTCACATTTAAATCTGTAAATTATGTGTTTATTTCAACCAAAACTAGAGTTGTGATGGTTGGAAAAGTGGAAAGACGACCGCAAAACGGCTTTTCATAGTTTTATTTTGTTGCTGTTGACTTTGAATGAAGCGTGTTTTACGATGCTAAAATGACTATTTATTTACATGGAGTCTGGTGGGTTTAGCGAACGCAATTTTTGCGGATGTTTTTATGTTTTAAAAAAGGATGTTACTCATTAACAGAAAGGTCGACCTCCTTAGAAATCCTTTCCATAATGTTGTCAGAGGCTTAGAATATTAATCTGAGCCTGTCAGCGGCAAAATGAGCGCTTTTGTGAAGGTAAATTCAAGCTGGACAATTACTAATAACTTACATTGAAGCTTGTTTCTCTGCTGCCGACTGCAGCAATCTCGCTTCATACTGGACCAATGTTAAAGGTTGTTGTTCCCATCAGTCACTTAGACAAAACATAGGAAAATAGGGTCCAGGATGAAAGAAAATCGGTAGTTACCCTTTAAGTTCTCTTTGTCCATCTCAAAAAGGAACTCTGCTTTATTCGGTAAAAGTGTGTGGATGTTTTTCCTTTGTTACACCCACAGTAAACTTTTACTAAGCTGAACTTTTGCATGATAAATAATAACAGTGACTCGTGTGAAATGTAATAATAACTGTACTGTGACTTTGCATCAGGCACTCAAATGTGGAGACAGAGGCATGTTTGAGTCTAGTTTAGAGGAATGAGAGAGTTGGAAGACAGTCAGCGTGAGTGATTCACGAACAACCATGAAGCCACATCAGAGAGCAAACCCTCAAATCTAAACACAGACACTAAAACTAAACCACCCACACAGTCGACGCTGACCACCGTCTTCCCCTAACCTCTAAATCCTGCTGCGTCCATCTGACTCACTTTTCTTTCTGACAGCTGACTTTCATCCTAACCACCTGCGGGGAATATCTCAAAAACGAGATGCTTAACAAAACATCGCCTCTGCTTCTTCTCTCGTTTCTTTCTCCACCTTCTCAAACATTTCCAGTCTCTCTGCAGGGCTTTTGCATTTTCTCAGAACTACCTTTTACTAAGGCTGTGCAATAATTCAATATGATAATTTATCGTCTTTCAATGAAATCATACTGTACATCGAGATGTCGTGATATACAAGGACGTTGTCTGAATTGATAACAACAAGCACATAATAACTCAATTTTCTCAGAAAATCTGTAGCGAAACATTTTGAGGGAATATCATTTGAGGAATTGCAGATCTGTTTTAACATCACACTGTTTTTTGTGCACGCATGTAAACCTAGTCAGTATAGAGCTGGAAAAAAAACTTATTTTTTTATCTATAATTTCACTTGAAACTGTGTACAACATTATTGCTGATAATTTATCTCAAATCTCATTGTGTAAATATTTTGTATAAATATTTACACATATTGTATAAATAAATTGTCAACCCTCCAATATCGTCGCAATATCAATATTGCATATATTTGGTCAAGAATATCGTGATATCTGATTTTCTCCATACTGCCCAGCCCTACCTTATACCCTCAAGGATCTTGAAGAATGTTTAAGCCACCTTTAAGTCTTTCTCGAGCCCTTCCCTCCGCTCTGGCAGCTCCAGTACTTCCAGTACAGCTTCTCTTACAACCAGAAGAACTCCTGACTCCTTCCTATTGTTGCTCAACTCCACCAACGTTGATCTCTTAAGGCCCGGACACACAGAGCCGACGGCCAAACGTCGGCAGAAAAGGCAGTCGGGCTGATCAGTCTCCCCGAGTTGGTCAAAAAAGTGCCTCAGAACACACCGAAGAGACGAGACGTAATACGTCTCCATAACAGCAGGCGGCACTAATTTGTATCGTCGCCCAAAAATAAAAACCGGCAGCTGATTGGACCAACGCGTCACATGGGTTTGTTTTCTCCGGAAATTCAAAGCCAGACTGTCATGGCGGCTCGTTCAGAATACGATCTCTTATTGTACTAATATACTTCTCCGAGATGAGTCCCTGAAAAGATTTGAAGAGAGAAATAGGCCGTGATGCAGCTGCTGAATCTGTCTTCATTTCAGATCAACAAAGGTCAGTTTAAAAGATTTTTCATCAGATTTTGAGAGACTCTAGTCACGCTCATTCTGTTCCCCGTTTCCGGGTTAGCTCTTCACCAATCAGATGGGTCATTTGAGTCCGACTGCCGGCAGTGCCCGCCCCGCCGATTATACATGTCAAATCGGCCAAAATGAAGGCCGACGGCCCCTCAGACTGAAAACAGCACGGGACACACCGAACAGACTCGAGTCACCGATCTCGCCAGACTGTCCAACGGCCGATTATCGGCTTTATGTGTCCGGGCCTGTATCCTCGCTCAGCAATTTTTATTCCATTGTAGTCTATATCCACGACCTTCCACTTCCACGGGATTGCTCCGTTGCCACCGGAAATGCCGCCGTATGTCCTTCTTTTTCGGTTCTGCTGGTGGTCGCCCCTAGCACCTGTGAGCTGAAAAACCTCCCTTGCAACTTTCGGCCTGCAAGCCACCGATCGCGTGACATCAGGTGTAACGAATTGCTTCACGGCACTGCACACATACGCCCATTCAGGGACCGGCTAACAAGGTAGCGATGGAGTTTTTCCATAGACAGTATATAAACTGGACCACCAGACCCCGTGTCTCTGGATGAAGACCAGTGAAGGATATCAGAAGTCTCTTTCCCGGTGCTGGCTGAGCGTTACTGAGCAGCCTCCAACTGAGCTTGAAGACGTAGATGTGACGTGAGCAACCTGTCTGAAAGTGTGAAGTCTTCTGGTAGCTGTGCCGAGAGAAATCTCAATCATTCCCAATCTTACAGAGACGGAGAGTGTAGGTATATGTAAGGAGATAACATAGGCACAGGCTAATTACTGATCACTAACATGCTAGTTAACATTAGTAATTAAACCTAAACAGCTAATGTAAGTCCAAAATGCCTGCGAGCTTCTCCTGTACTATACGGTAATTCCTCTACTGTGCGACAGAAAGTTGCGTAGTTATGACCCAATCGTTAGCCTATTTTTATAAAAACGTCTGCGACGGAGCCATAACGTGAGGTACAAGGTAATGGAGCCTTTTATACATTGTCGTGTTTCTTTAGAAATAAACAACGGACAAATAGAGTCTTTAAACGCTTCAGCTGTAAAGTTATTCTCTGTCAAGTGACGCCAAAATGAATGGAAGCCAATGGAATGCTAACGGGAGGTGAGCATTTGGTAGCATCAAAATGGCGCCATAGGAGGTTCGAGTTCTGAAGAGAAGCTTACCCCCTTGAGTTTTTCACAATATCGTCATGGCTGAGCCGGCAAAAAAAGAAGCAGAAAGCTAGGAAAGAATTGTCGGGCTCAAAGAGAGAAAACAGCGAAAGAAATGGCCACAACTGCGCCTCTTGAACATAATAACATGACCTGATATAAAGTATTAAACTCTTTCAATATTCTAGCCCGTGGTTACCACACTCGGATGTGTTTTGGCGAGACGTACCGCTGAGCTGCTGTCCTCTCCTCGGTGTGGAGTCAGACTCGCTGCCGTTCGCTCTGAGCCCACAACGCGCTGCACCGCTTTGACAAAGAGCCTCATTTATCAGACCGCAGTTTGTCGCACCAGCTCACAGGAACTTTTTTTTTTCAAATTGTAGAAGTGAAACAAATGCCAGCTGTACATTAAGTAAAACTCATACTTTTTGCAGCCTTTTGCATCAGTGCTGGCTGAAAATAATTCCATTTCTTCAATGAGGTTTGGTGCATTTTGCCACCGTTTTAACCACACACACACAAATACAGCGATGCTGATAAATTAACTCTATTGTCTCTGTGTCAGCCTGCTCCCAGCACTGCTAACAACCACTGGTTAACCCCAGAGCCTTCTATGTAACCCAGTCTGTCAGCTGTTTACCAAGCACAACTGTTACCACAAGGTCTAGAACAGGCATGTCCAAAGTCCGGCCCGGGGGCCAATCACGGCACGTGGCCAGATTTCATAGGGCCCACAGCCTCGGTTTGTGAAAGGCAAGAGTCATACTTTGCATATTTCATAATAAGTCAGGTTTAAAATGAGCGTTGAGGTTCAGATATTTATTAAGCTATTCCATACAGTTTGTTTTGTTATCTGACTACAGATGTAAAAGTAGGGCTGGGCGATAAGGAGAAAATCAGATATCACGATATTCTTGAGCAAATATCTCGATATCGAGGCAATATTCTAGGGTTGACAATTGGTGCTCTAACAAAATATCTTCACACTTAGATTGATCAGTTATGTTGATATAATGTCTAAGTGGGTAAAAGGCAAATAATAGAACAGCTAGAACAGTCTGGTAAGTTCAGAAAAGTACATCGCTTTACTGTAATGTAGCCTTTAAAACCAGTAAAAAGACATATCAGGATATTACGATATCCAAAATCTAAGACAATATCTAGTCTCATATCACGATATTGATATAATATCGATATACTGCCCAGCCCTATGTAAAAGTAAAGGCAGAATTGTTTTTTCGATTTGTTCACGCCTGAGTGATGTAGATTTGGTAACATTGCCATTTTTTTTAAAAAGTGATAATTGTGACAATGAAAATGGTTATAGAACAGTACATTTGTATGCAACTTTCATTGTTAAATGTCAGAAGGGACCACTGGCCCCCCGGGCATCTTCACATAATCAAATCTGGGACTCCCCCTGGTCCAGAACATGAAGGCTCCATGCAGTCTGATGAACAACAACGTTATAATATGCGATATGTGATGACAAGCAGCTTGGAGATCAGTGAATATTTTACCCCGAGGCAGTGGGAGACGTTTGGGTGTCAGCTTTCAGCTAACAATGCCACCTTAGACATCCAGAACTATTGGCCCAATAAATAAACAAGGCTCTGTTTCATCCACGCCCCCGGGACTGTGCCACAATGATGTGGCTGCAAAAAAAAAAATCATCATTGTTTGTTCTACAGTGCTTTCCATTTAGATAGGAATAGACAAGGCCAAATATTCTGTTTAGTTACGTATATGCAGGGACATAAAAATCTATACCGTAGCTCAGGGGTGTGTAACTCACTTTCACTACGGGCCACTCTAGGAAAAATGAAAATCACATCAATGGCCAGGCAAGTAGAGTTTATTGACATGCTTTTATTGAGAAAAGACAAATATCTTTGACTGGATACTGGACACATTTCTTTTTGTCATTTTTGTTGACATCTCCGACACTTTTTTCAACTTTCTTTTGCGGATTAAAACCTGAGTTTAACACGTGTGCCATAGCTAATCTTTTGAGGAAAAGCTAAATGCCTACAGTGTCTGGGTTTGTGCATGATATATCGACTCAATATCTTTATCGCGATATTACGATGCGCAATATTATATTGAAACGTTTTTTTTTTTGTGGCCAAATTTGATTTAACTGGAAGCAGCAACTTAAAGAACATCAACTGTTGTAACTGTAACTCTGTAACTTATCTTTAATGCTAAACAAATGATTATTACAGGATAATACTATCACTTCTAGTTGTAATGCTAGGACTATTATCATTTTATAGTAGTGGTAGTATAGTATAGGATCTTAGTAATAATAAAAATAGTATTATTATTTGTAATTTAAAATAACTTTATCGTCCATGTACCGCAGCCTCAGTTAGCTGCAGGAGCCAAGCAGTACCGCCTTTCTGACACAAGGTGGAGCTTTAAGATCTGATTTCACATCCACAACATGGAGCAAAGATCTTCAACGGGGGGTCTGGGACCCCTGGGGGGGTCTGGGACCCCTCAGAGTTACTGCAGGGGGGCCGCCAAATTATTGTTTGATTGTTTTTCAGACAGTTATTTTTAATTAAAAGGTCTGAGAATATATATTAACATGAAGTCAACATATTAGCAAAGATAAATAACCCCACTTGTGAAAAACAGTTACCCAACATTGATGATAGGCTTACTGGGCTAAAGGTAAGGTAGCCATCCACACATACAGTTCAGCGTAAGTAGACACTGTGCCTTCCACATGTATGTTTGACATTAAAACGTGATGTAAAAATATATGATTATGTCAACAATTAATTGAATAGCTTAGTGTAGTAGGGCACCATAAAAAGCTATGTGTACGGGCTTTAGGCCACCCTTCATGGTATTGTAGGCACCGTTTAAAATGCAACTCAATTTCCAGACTGATCTCAAGAAGTGGCGTATGTATGACATGCCAATTCGTATGGCATGTTGCCGTGTTATCAAGTTATTGTTTTCCTAAACCCAACCATCCCGTTCTTCTTTTCCTAAACCCAACCGTCCAAAAAGCGATTATGCGTCTCGATAACACGCCAAAATGGGTGTGTCATACAAATGCCACTCATTGAGATCAGTCTGCAACTGGTCCGCTGTATACAGCGTAGATATACACGCAGATAGCTCAAAAGGCGTACAGATAACACGCCACGTGGCTTTAGAAAGTGCCGTGTATGTTTACGCAAAGTCATGATGTCACGTTGCAATTTCATTCAATACTTCTGGGCGTCCCGGCTCTGTCTCTCTTTCAGCTAAGGGGTCCTTGGCCTAAAAAAACGTTGAAGACGCCTGATGTGAAGTGATGGGTTCAGATATTAAACAGATATTAAAGCAGTCAAAGTGACTTCACCGAGGTACCCCCAGGTTTCCACACGTTCAATTTTGTAAGCTTTTTTTAACACCATTTAGAATGAAATTGAATACCAACTTCATGAACATACTGGCAAAAGTATTGTGGATATGATGGAATATCAGAAAGGAGTTTAGGCTATTTAAATAATTGTTTACCAAGTATTTGAACTTAATACAACATTAAGCATGTAGTACTCAATACATACCGGTACATGCTTTGTGATGAAACAATGTAGGAGTTATTTAATCTTATCAAAGGACAAAAGTGCATCTTAAGACGCACTTTCAGGGGTTCAATTTGGCCACTATATCTATGTATATACAGTATATGTGTGCTTTATGCTTGCATACATATGGTTTTGTCTTTGTGAAGCACTTTGGTGCAAACTTATTTGCTTTTAAAGTGCTATATACATGAAATAAACTTAAACAAATGTGAGACCTTTGTGAACAAAATCTAAGACTTTCTAAAGAAATTAAAGACTTTAAAGGCCTTATTTTTTGAATATTTAAGACATGTTTAAGACTTTTATAGACCCTGGTCATTGACTACTGTAATCAGACCAGAAGAATTAGCAAACTCTTGTTTGTGATTTCTCTGAGCGTCAGCAGGTGGTTTAAACCACAGTGTCTGACAGGACGGACTGACTGAACTCCACTCACCATGTGCCATTTCTCATCATCTTCTCCTTCTCTGCAGCGTCGTCCAGTCTCAGCTTGGTCACCTGTCCGCAGAGGCTCTGGAGCATGGGCAGAAGCTCAGGGCCGGGGCTCGGCGCCTGGCCACGCCCCTGGCCTTTCAGGAAGTGGGACATCATCTCCGCCACCTGGGCGTGGCTCACGGGGCCTCCGCTCTCACTGCCCGCTGAGGATGGGAGACCACATCGCAAACTGGTCAGCTGCTACGATTTGTGAATGTCAAAACTAAGAAAAAGTAGCTATTAACCCTCTGAGAACAAACACGACGCACCGGCGAGTCCAAGCATGGTTTGACAACAGTGCTAATTAAAAAGCGATATAACAAAATTTCATTTTAGACATTTATTTACGCTTCTTTTGTGGAAATCATTTCAAGCACCAAAACCATTGAGTGTGGGTATGTTTTCACAAGAGATTTCAGAAATATTTCCACTTTAGGGCCAAATTATGTCTTTAAACATTCCAATTTTGGGCGTGACTATACAGAAAGCTGAGTTTGTTTTGAACATTTTGATATGAAACACATGAGGATCAGGTTATATGCAAAAACCCCTTGAAAAGAGAATTCAAGAAGATATTAATAATGCCCTTAGACCTCAGAGCGTTAAAAACGTTGTGGTCAAATGGGTTTTAAGGCAGTCAGATGGATAATGATGGTGGATGGACAAACAGTCTGCTTGGGGCAGAGACAAATTTTTTTTATTGCCTCTCAAAAAAACTCTTTTTCAGTTTTACAGCATTTTCATTCCAAGTTGGTTAAAGTATTTTGTCTTTTTTGAGCCAAGCAAGACAGTCAAAATTCTGGTTGGTCATGAAAACGCGAGACTAAGAATTGCATGAAGAAAGGAAAACATTTCTTATCACATCACAAATATTGGATATTTCCAAGTCTACACCTTGTAGTCTAGAAATCTCGATGCACCCTAGCGGCAGCAAATGTAATTTGCAGCCTGGGTCAGTCTAGCAACTCTCCGTTGGCTTGCGAGCTGGAAAAAACAAACTCTAGTCAGGCCAATCACATTGTGTATAGAGTCGGTGGGCATCTTTCTTAAAAAAGGAAGATGTGTTCGCAGTTTAAAGTTGAATCTATCAACCAGCGTTGCTCTGCCTGGTTGTAGCGATATCCTATTACGTGCAGAGGGAATTTGAAAGACAACAGTTTATCCCGCCCCTCGGATCGAGCCATGCCAATGGTGAGTTCCCAGACCCAACATCTGGAGGTGGGTCTGGCTTGTCAGGCTATACACCTTTTACACTTTTATTGACCTGAAACAAATAATGATCCTTACTTATTTTCGTAGTGTTGACACCAGAAAGCGGCAGGTCTGGGGAGCAGGCGGTAGAGCCGTTGGACATCGCTCCGTTCTGAGCCGGCGGAGCTTCATCTGCAGGTCTGATGGAGCCGACTGGAGGCTAGTGACACAGAAATAAGACTTTATCAAACTGTGTGATATGCAGCATGTGTAAACATTTTCTTTAACCACATTTTACTGGCAACAAATTGGTTGTAGACATGCTGAGGAAAGGATTTTTTTTAGCAGGACATACAGAGGTAAATTACTGGGTAACTAAAGTCTCTAAGGATATGGGATCACATTCTGTGGCGTGAGCGCAGACAAACAGCACAGATAACACTGATACCCTGGAGTCTGCAGGCTGGGGCTGGTTGCTGACGGCTGCTGGGGAGATGTTGGCTCCTTGAGCCAGGGCGGAGAAAACACCACTGCCCATCAGGAGAGGCAGGAAGCCGCCCAGAGAGCTGGTCTGGTTCTGGAGGGAAAAACAGTCCCTGTGTCAAGCAGCGAGGCGATTTTCATAAGGGATATGCGATTAAATGAAACGTTGTCTGAAGGTGGATAAGCAATCGAAGAACCTTATGGAAAAACTTTGGAAAACAACGATCAGCGAAGTGAAGTACAAGCAAGAACGTGTACTCCATCAGCATAGTTGGAATACCTCCTAAAAAGGTGCACTATGAGTTCCTGCATGGTTTCAGCACGATTTAATTTTTGTCTCACATGGTAGTCATCTCTCCTCGATCCGCTTGCTGCCTGCCCACTGAACACACAACAAACCTCGTTTCAGCAGCTACTCTCACATAAAACTCACGCTACTCAATCAACTCTGCATGTGTACTAACCCCCACCCCCTCCCCCAACCATCTTGTCAGCAATTGGCTGGAACGTGGTGTGTTGTATTTTGGTGCACAGCCTGTCCCCCTGGTGTTTGTTTGATGTTTTCAACCCTTGAGTTGTCTCCCGAGACCGGGCTTTTTCACAGTGTGTTTAGGGGGCAGGCAGCTAGCGGATCTAGGAGAGATGACTACTAAGGATCTCGCGAGATTAAAACGTGACGAGATTTCTCGTCGAGGTGAAAAGTTGTCTCATGAGGCGATGTGATGTCAGCGTGATGGAGCGTGGAATTACTATTGAAGATCCCCCTGCCACTTTTAAATCATTTGTGTGGCAACATTTTGGTTTTCCTGCGGAAATAATAAATGGCGAAAGAGTGACAGACAAGACGAACACAATATGTAAACATTGTAAGAAAAAAATGCCGTACTACTAGTAGTTAGTAGAGAGCTGTGGTGGTGCTGTGAGTGTTTTTGCATAGTGCTCGTGTTAGCCGCGGTATACGGCATTTTTTTCTTACAATGTTTACATATTGTGTTCGTCTTGTCTGTCACTCTTTCGCCATTTATTATTTCCGCAGGAAAACCAAAATGTTGCCACACAGATGATTTAAAAGTGGCAGGGGGATCTTCAATAGTAATTCCACGCTCCATCACGCTGACATCACATCGCCTCACAAGACAACTTTTCACCTCGACGAGAAATCTCGTCTCGTTCTCGTGAACCCAATCTCGTGATGTGTCTCGTCTCGTCACACCCCTAATGACTACCATTTGAGACAATAATGAAATCACGCTGAAACCATGCAGGAACTCGTAGTGCACCTTTAAGGCCGATTAATGCTTCTCCCGTGAATCAACAACATGGTTACGTATTTAGGTACGTGGAGACACGACCCTACGCCGTAGCCTGACGTGCACCTCTCAAAAAATGGAACTACACGTCGTGGCGATGCACGTCGCTGGGCCGTGGCTTGGTAGCGTTGCATTTCCCCCTCGACTCATTTCCAGTTCCTCCTTTCCTGAACAACATGAGATCAAGAAGAGGGTTAATTCTCCTGCTCCAGATTTCCCACCGTGGTCAGAAACAACAGGGGAGGCACTTTGTTTCTCTCACTATGTCTCTAGAGTCACTACTCGCTCCAAAGATAATCACCGTCACTCTCTCACTCGCTTTACCACACACACACACACACACACACACACCGGCCCTGCTGTTCTCTTAAAGAGATTGACGCAGACACCAACGAACACGTATAAACTTCAAGGCCACTTACGTAGGCTACGGCAAAAGCTCGGCGTGGAGCCTACGCAGGACCATAATAAATCACGCTTTATTGCCTAAAGAGTTTGTTTAAGGCTAAAGCTAAATTCACTGCCCCTTCTTCACCCACCTTCTGCTGGAAGTGCACCATGTCCATGAGGTTCTGGGCTCCCGGAGAAAGGCTCGTTCCCATCTCCTCAACCAGACACTGCACCTGCTGCATGTCGATGCCGGGGCCGCGGGCCGCGCAGGGCTGTAGCGGCTGCAGGCCCGCGATGACGCGAGCCACCAGAACGCTACTTCTCCCGCCCAGGGAGAGCAGCTGGGACCCCGAGCAGAGAGGGAGACAGAACCAGAGGATTAAACTAAACTCAACACAGCCTCGTGCAAATATAGAACTGTAACTGGATGAAGAAAACTGTCCCAAAGTCAGACACACAACGCCTATAGATGTGAAGACTGAAGTTTAGAAGATGCGAGGGTCTCTGGCAGACGTCACATGTCTCTCTGGAACGCAGCTCACCTTGACTTCACAGGCTGGGCACGGATGCTCCAGGATCAGCTGCTTCTTGTAAAAGGGGCCTCTGTCTGAACTGTGGGCGAAACAGAGGATACCCTGACGTTATCAAACTCAGACTTCATCAGAAAGTAATATGAATAATCTTTATGACATTTTAGCCAGTAAAAAAGCAGTACGATCACCTCCATCTCCAAACACGGAACCCAAGTGACGATAACTGTGTCTGTCTGTGTGTGTGTGTGTGTGTGTGTGTGTGTGTGTGTGTGTGTGTCAGAGCATATGAGCGGAGTGGAGCGGTGAGACTCTCAGCTCATCGCTCACAGGACTGTTCACCCCTCCGCCCCCCCCGCTCCAAGCTCCATCAGGCCGCTCCGCTCATTATCGCTCAGCGCTCAACGCAGTTTGTTTCGCGCTCCACTCAAATCGCACCCCCGCTCGCTCCAAAAAAGGAAAAAATCTACATGTATATCACTTTTCTTACTGAAACGATGTCTCCACACTTGTTTTCTTGTACCACATTATCACTGTTAGTTAGTTTTTTTTAATAGTAGGCCTACACCTGTATGATTTGTTGTTTTCTTTTTTGAAGTACTTTTTGAACTCCGTTATTGAGCCGAGTTTTGAATGAAAATAGTCTGTTGATGACAGTGCAAGACAGATGGATTCTGCATGGTGGCCCAGTGGTTAGCACTGTGGCCTCACAGCAAGAAGGTTCTGGGTTCGAATCCAGATCGTTCAGGGGCCTTTCTGTGTGGAGTTTGTATGTTCTCCCCATGTTTGCGTGGGTTTCCTCCGGGTGCTCCGGTTTCCCCCACCATCAAAAACATGTACTAGGTTCTCCAGACAGTGCCCTTGATCAAGGCACTGGTTCAGATCTGGAGTTGGTCCCCGGGCGCTGTCATTGGCTGCCCACTGCTCCCTTGAGGGATGGGTTAAATGCAGAGAATGAATTTCGCTACATGTACGTGTATGTGACAAATAAAGTACCTTTACCTGACTGAGCATGCTTCAGACTTGTGGCGTGAGCGGAGCGAAATTGGAGCGACGCTCTGTCCTTTTAAAAGCTCAGCGCTCTGTCTAAGACCTGCCCGCTCACGCTCCACTCCGCTCACATGCTCTGGTGTGTGCATACCTGTCTGGCTGGACGCTGTCGCCCCTCTCCCCGCGTATCGTCCCGCAGTATTCTCCCGTCTGGCTGTACACCTCCATGGTTCGAGCCTCGCTGATGACCAGCAGGCGGCTGATGGCGTTGGAGGAGCAGGGGCCGCAGCGGAGCGTCAGGACGCACGGAGACCCTTCCTCCGTCTGCTCCAACAGCACCGGGCCGCCCCTGTGAGGGGAAGATAAGGGTTAAAGGTGCTGCTCACTCATCTATGCCCCTTCTGTAGGAAAGAAAATGGGGGTGAGGATTGTTTGCTCACATTACACACACAGCTAAGTTCACTTGTATGTCAGATAGATAGATAGATAGATAGATAGATAGATAGATAGATAAAAGAGGCTGTGTGGATGTGCAAGTTAACCCTTGTGTTGTCTTCACTTTTTGTTTCTCTGGGTCAAGATTTAAAAATCAAAACTTATTTTTTTTCACACTTTTGTCATTTTTTTTGTCCAAGTTTTTTTGTCACTTTTGCCGTTTGTTTCTGAGCATTTTTTTTTATAAAAAGAATTCTTCAAATGCTATAAAATTGAATAAAACACCCAAATTCAATGAACGTAGTGAACTGATCATTTATTTTACTTGTGAAGAGCGTCGTAGGGAACCGTCCATGTTATTTTTTTGGACAATTCGGTTGAAAGAAAACCCACATTTCTGATATAGAAACTTTTTGAAAATGGGTCAAATTTGACCCGAGGACAACAGGAGGGTTAAGAGCTTCTTACCAATTTGTCTCGTCTCCTTCCGGCTGACTGAGCTCCTCTTCATGATCCTCGATGTGAACAGGAAGCAGGACATCATTCAACTGATGTCCCGGCGCGTGGCAGACCCAAGCAGCTCCGCTCTTCACAGCAATGTCCACCATGACGCTGCTCTCGGACCACAGGGACCGTAACCTACTAGGAGACAGGCCGAGACACAAAGTAGGAAACAACTTAGGAGACACAAATCAAAGTCAAAGTCAGCTTTATTGTCGATTTTTCATATGTTTCAAACATACAAAGCAATCGAAATTACGTTTCCCTCCATCCCACGGTGAGGACAAAAAAACATGTAGTTAAACCTAGACTGGAGTTAAAAAAAAAAACTAGACATAGCTAAAACTATATAACTATCACTATGTATGGGCATCAATAAAAATTAGACATTTAAATTAAGTGACAAGTCAAGTGACATGATAGTGCAAAGACAGTTTCGGTCATAGCAAACATCAGAAGTGTGCAAATGGCATGATAGTGCAAAGACAGTTCAGTCATAGCAGTCATAGCAGCATCAAAGTGTGCAAATGACATGTAAGTGCAAGGACATCAGACATAAGACACAAATGAATAAGGACAAGTTGGGACACAACCTAGGGCAGAAGCAGGCGTTCTGAAACAAGGCTGAATGAAGCCAGGACAGTCAGTCCCCCTCTGTGGTCCATCAGGACCAGAACCTCACGCCATAAGACTGCAGCTGGCTCAGAAGATAAGCTCAAATAAAACTTGATTGTGTCCACACAGACAATGTTCTTGCATCATCTGTTCCAACAATAATAAAATAAAAAAAAAAACATAATAACAGGTACTTTCCATAAAATCATCTCTATTATTACTATTTTAATTCCAAAGGCAAAGGGAACTTCATCAGGATTCATAGCATCCTGGATCCATAAAATAACTGGCCTTTCAAAATAAAAGTCTGTCTGCCTCTATGGGAATTTAACATAGGGGTGTACTTACTTACTTAGAACATTTATTTATTTACGATACATTATTCTTTCATGAAAACAAATTGGTGTCCTTAAAGTTGGATTTTTCCTCATTTTTTTAAATTAAGGCATTAAGATCAATTTCCCTCTTTTTAGTAAACTTTAGCATGGATGTATTCTAGGGGTTAGGGGCAAATTGATACAGCATCGTATCACAATATTTTCTGTGGCAATATTGTATCGATACACAGACGGCAAGTATTGATCTTTTATTATATATGTGTTGGTAATTTTGTCTGCTTGACAATCACCATTTTGCAGCAATAAAATTGAAGTGAGATGAACAAACAAAGAAATTTATCTTTTTAGATGAAACAGATGTTGATACAGTTTTCTTTTGGGGACATCATTTAAAACTGGGAATAATTTGAAGTTGTAAAAAAGGTAATAAATTGCAGTATATCGCAGAATATTATTGCAATATGTTTAAAAATCGCAATAATATCATATCATGACATACAGTAAGTATCGTGATGATATCATGTCGTGAGGCCTCTGGTGATTTCCACCCCTAGTGTACTCACTTATGCTTAGCACTTTATATTGTACATATATAGACTTTGGTTTTATATATTTATTGCTGTGTTTTCTATTCTATATTTAGGTTTCTTGACTTTTGCAGTGCATGCTTGTATTTTTATTTTATCTTACTGTGTTTTATTGTTATGCTCCAGAACATTCAAGGCAAATTGTATGGGAAAACCTACTTAGGCAACAAACCTGATTCTGATCCAGAAGATAATTTATAGGAGACAACATTCAGAAGATAAATCAGGACGGTCAACAGGCAAATAAGCATTTCTTTCTCTTACAAATGAACCATAAGCCCTAACATTATAACTGTATCTGACATATCAGGAAGGTGAACTTTAAATTAGGGCTGCCACCTCTTAGTCGATTAGTTGACTAATCGGTCGTTTTGGTCTTAGTTGACTAAGATTTCTTTAGTCCATTAGTCATTTTTTTATGCTTATTCATGCTTAATTACTTATTTCCAAGAAACTTCTGAGCACATTTATGGTAAACACAAGATTTAAAGTGGTGCTTTTGCAGGATTAATTGTGGAGAAACTCAGTTTTACAGATGGTTAATTAACTACATTTATATTGAGCTTTTCTAGTCTTAACCACCTCTCAAAGCGCACAGCTCTGTCAATTAAATCAACTAATCCATTAGTCGACAAAATTTTATAAGTGTTAGTCGACTAACGATTTCTTTAGTCGATGACAGCCCTACTTTAAATATGTCTTTTTGTCTAGCTATTCCCGTTTTATGTATGTTTTATGCACTTGACAGGTGGAGAATCTCGGCATGCATCATATTTAAATGTAAATCAAGTGATTTGCTCCAGCAGCAGTTACTGTAAATAAACAATATAGCTTGCTAGGCTACTTCTACCTTTACCTTAGAATTGCTCCAACTGAAACCGTTGACTAGCTTGTTTTCTTCCGGTTTCTGAACCTTCGTCTTCGCATTTCATTGGACGTATTAAAGAAAACGAATGAATGTGATTCTGCGGGTATAACTGATGCTAAAACGATGAATTTTCTGACTTCTGCTGTCGCTAAATCCGATGAGCCGAGCAGGTCGAACTACAGCTGTCGTGTGTGTGCAGGCAGCAGCGCGACGGGGGATGCTGTGGCCTGACGTCATTAAACAGCGACTCATGAGATGTCGTCGACCCCATGCATATGATCAACCCTGAAGGCGTTGTTTTGGTAAATTAAGCAGCTCTTCTTTTCCAACTACAACACATGTACGTGTTTTACGTGTTTTCGTACACATTGCACGTGGTGTTGTGTTAAAGCTTTTGGCATTTTCTACGGTGCAGCGAAGCGAACGGTGGCTAGCGAGCTTGTATCGTGATTTGTGAACGTATGCAACGTAGCAACGCATCTGTTTGATACAGTTGCTATGTGTCTGTGGTCAACAGCGTTAGCGTGGAGGCTAACGCTGTGTGTGTGACGTTAGAAGTCGCATTAGGATTTAGAATATATTTAAAGTACCAAAAGTAAAAGGGCTTACGTCCAGTTTAATGTCACAAATTATTTTCCAAAAACTGAGTGTCCAAAATGATGAGGGTCTTATTTGAGACAGGTTATGGTTAGGGTTCGGGTTCGGGTTAGGGTAGCACAGGTGGTTTAGCAGGTTCATAATTAATTAAGGACATTGTATGGTGAATTTGGGACCATGAACTGCACGTAGGACATTGTATGGGGTATTTGGGACACTGAACTGCACGTAGGACATTGTATGGGGAATTTGGGACAATAGACTGCACGTAGGACATTATATGTTGTACGTAGGACATTGTATGGGGAATTTGGGACACTGAATTGTACGTAGGACATTGTATGGGGAATTTGGGACAATAGACTGCACGTAGGACATTGTATGGGGAATTTGGGACACTGAACTGCACGTAGGACATTGTATGGGGAATTTGGGACAATAGACTGCACGTAGGACATTGTATGGGGAATTTGGGACAATGGACTGCACGTAGGACATTGTATGGGGAATTTGGGACACTGAATTGTACGTAGGACATTGTATGGGGAATTTGGGAGCCTGAACTGCACGTAGGACATTGTATGGGGAATTTGGGACACTGAACTGCACGTAGGACATTGTATGGGGAATTTGGGAGCCTGAACTGCACGTAGGACATTGTATGGGGAATTTGGGACAATAGACTGCACGTAGGACATTGTATGGGGAATTTGGGACACTGGACTGCACGTAGGACATTGTATTGGTAATTTGGGACACTAGACTGCATGTAGGACATTGTATGGGGAATTTGGGACACTGGACTGCACGTAGGACATTGTATTGGTAATTTGGGACAATAGACTGCACGTAGGACATTGTATGGGGAATTTGGGACACTGGACTGCACGTAGGACATTGTATTGGTAATTTGGGACACTAGACTGCACGTAGGACATTGTATGGGGAATTTGGGACACTGGACTGCACGTAGGACATTGTATGGGGAATTTGGGACACTAGACTGCACGTAGGACATTGTATGGGGAATTTGGGACACTAGACTGCACGTAGGACATTGTATGGGGAATTTGGGACAGTAGACTGCACGTATACCAAGTTAAAGTACTAATTATGCCGAATGTTCCATTTCAAAACAATGTATATTATATTACCGGATTATAATATTTGTATAACGCATTCATGTGTTCATCGCTGTAATGTTGGAAATGGTAAAGGTGGAGCAGACACAGCTCATTTTTATTACTTAATATCCTGTTGTCCTCAGGTCTAATTTGACCCATTTTCTAAAAGTTTCTATATCAGAAATTTGTGGTTTAGCTCCACAAAATTGTCAACAAACAAAAAAACCACAGATGGTTCCCTAGAACGCTCTTCACAAGTCAAATAAATGATCAGTTCACTACTTTCATGGAATTAGGATGTTTTAGTCCATGTCTTTTTTTTTTTTTATTCAAATAGCATTCAATTTGATAAAATGCGGCAAAAAAATCAGCAAAATAACAAAAAAACTTGGAGCATAAAAGTGACAAAAGTGTCTAAAAAGACGACCAAAACGTACATATTTTTTATTTTTGTTTTGAACAAGAAAAACAGCAAGTTGTATGGTTGACGGGAAGACAACACAAGAGTTAATATCCTGCTGGGTAGTTGCATATTATGGGTCAGTAAAGAAGCATATTTTGCATCCGGGAAAACGACTGCAAATACCCTCAGTGGGGATTAATTATGAACCAATAAATGTGTGTTTGTTTCTCCTTATAATAATATTAATAATATTATTATTATTAATCATAATAACAAATACTACTTTTTTTTTTATATAGCACCTTTTTATGGACAGTGCTTCACATGAAAAATTGTAAAAAATAAGACCCAAACAGTAGGTCTCCACAATATGAGGAATATCCCTCAAGAAAAGTGACGCTATTCAATTAAAAACACCATGCAATTTCACATCATTTTGGACCGTTATTTATTACCATATCTGTGTCTAAAATTTTGGAAAAGCTAGGGAAGATAATAAAAAAATAACGCTCAAAAAGCTTGAAGACAAAACTTGCCAAAGAAGTCAACTGGGGACCAACGACAACCATTAGATCTGAGAGAAGTATTTCAGGTAGCTTTGCTCACATTGATACGTTCATTTTAGGTGGTGCCCAAAACGGCTCTGGGGCTGCGCCTAAGCTAAGGCTGGGCAATATATCCATATTATATCGACATCGTGATATGAGACTAGATATCGTCTTAGATTTTGGATATCGTAATATCGTGATATTAGATATTAGATTAGAACGGCCCCCAACCTCGCTATCTTTAAGTCATTGGTAAAAACCTACTTATTCTCATTAGCATATTGATTTCCTATTTGAGTTGTCCTTTTGTATATTTGAATCAGTGTTTTAAGGTTGCTCTTAGCCTTGTTGTTTTTATCATGTGTTTTACGCTCTGTCTTGCTGATTTTATGTTTTTTTTATGCTAGCTCTGTAAAGCACTTTGGTCTGTCTAGCGGCTGTTTAAATGTGCTATATAAATAAATGAACTTGAACTTGATGATATGACATAAGTGGTTTCTTTTCCTGGTTTTAAAGGCTGCATTACAGTAAAGTGATGTACTTTTCTGATCTTACCAGACTGTTCTAGCTGTTCTATTATTTGCCTTTTCCCCAATTAGACATTATGTCCACGTTACAGATGATTATTTACCTAAAATCTAAGTGTGAAGATATTTTGTTAAAGCACCAATTGTCAACCCTAGAATATCGCCGCAATATCGATATCGAGGTGTTTGATCGTGATATCTGATTCGCCCAGCCCCAACCTAAGCCTTACGATGGTAGGGGAAACCCTGATTAATGGATCTATAACTCTCTTTTTAAAGCAGGGCATGGACTTCACAGAGTGCTACGGAGACAGTGTCTCTAGTGTTGCTGCGGCAGCTCGCTCCGGCTGTAGGAAGCGTGTGAGGAGGCTGATAAAGAGAGGTTTCAGCGTGGACTGTCGAGACAACCGCGGCTGGAATGCCCTGCACGAGGCGGCGGCCGCCGGCAGTAAGGAGTGTGTGCACGACATTTTGGCAGCTGCGGGCGGTAAGAAAGGTCACCGTGAAACTCATGGTTGTTCTCACATTGTAGAAGCTGAAAGCAGAGACTTCTTGGATTTAGTTCTGCACAAATTACCCTAAAGAATTCATTTTCGGCCAACAAACTAATCGAAGAATAAACTAATTGTTTTGCCGATACCGATAGTTTGGAAAATGCCTAATATCGGCCGATAAAAATCAACGATATTAATTTACATTTGTAGCTATAGATAGAACAAAAGCAACCCATCCTGACATTAGAGAAGATGGAACCAGAGTATGGTTCTGCTGTTCTGCGTGCTGAATTACTAAAAGCAGTTTAATTAATTAATATAACTGTTAATATAAGATTAATGATAACGTCTTGCTGTTTCCTGTTGCTCTGGTCTCAAAACATCTGACCAAAAGGACTACAATTGTACATTAGCCGGCTGGCTAACACATTTACAGAAAAGTTGATTAGTGTGCGTTGCCAATATTAGGCATTTTCCAAACTATCGGTATCGGCATTTATAACGGCCGATAAATTAATATATAAAAAAAATAAATAAATAAATAATGTGTGTTGGTGTTGCATAGTTTGTCCACCAGAGGGCGCTCTACAACTTCCCTCTTGACAACACTTGTTTTTCATATCTGAAGTTTGTATTTTTGTACATTTTATTTATCAGAATTTTAATATATTTTGATGTTCTGTTGTGACAATAAAACAAACACGTTTATTTTTAAAATGCATTATCATATTACGTTAGTCTCATAAATAACTACAAATAACAAATTTTAGGGAAATCTGTTTATGTTTTGTTATGCGTTTCTGGATTTTTTTTAAAATATATATCGGCTGATATATCGGAATATTGGATTTTTAAATCACAAAATATTTGTACTGATATCGGCCCTTAAAATCCTTTATGGGTCGGGCTCTAGTTGTCCGTTTATAAATAGAAAGAAATGAAATGAAAATAATTTCCTCAGTATTTACTCATCACTTTATTAATCAATTAATCAATCAATCCTTTTAGCACAAGTTCATCAAGGTTTCTTTAAAGTCAAATATTCCTTTTCAGGTGGACTGTTTTTTCGTTGTGTGTGTATCAGCAGCAGGTTCGTCCCGTGGCTGCAGTGCCTATGTCAACTCGTTGACACACGAGGGGGAATCTGCGTGCCACCTGGCAGCCCAGCGGGGCCACCTGGCCGTGGTCCGACTCCTCCTGGAAGCCCATTCCAACATCAACCAGCTAACAAATGACTTGTCCTGTCCTTTGTATGCAGGTATAACACGTGTCCATTACCACATTGGTATACCTCTTGTGCTATTTTCACCCTTGTGTGCACCTAGA
Organism: Perca schrenkii; assembly: GCA_025617405.1. Lineage (NCBI taxonomy): Eukaryota > Metazoa > Chordata > Actinopteri > Perciformes > Percidae > Perca > Perca schrenkii. Next base: position 1,113,746 of record CM046807.1, read on the forward strand.
GCTGTAACAATGTCAAATTAAAGTTTTGAATGAATCCCAGGATCCATCTTTTGGTTATATATCAGTCATGTGACCCAGGTAATGTAATAACACAAACACACAGTCTATGAAGTAAACTACGCCTCTTTATTATCATAAAACATTTCTAACTAATTTCTAATGTTAGCAATTCATTTCCGTTAAACAAAGAAAGCGCGATTATGTAAAAATGTTATAATATTATATTGATATATATATATATATATCAATATAATATTGATTACACTGTGCAATTTCATTACTGTGCAATATCTGTAAACTGTGCAATATCATTACTCCACACTGCATATCACACTGTATATAAAACCATATTTATCTTTTTTATTTATATATGTATATAACGTCTTAGAACTGTGCACCTTATTTTATTCCATGTTGTTACATTTCTTTTACGTACATGTTGGCACTGGAAAAGGAGGTGCTTTTAATCTCGTTGTACATGTGTATAGGGACAATAAAAGGCATTCTGTTCTATTCTATTCTATGTACTAATTGTTCCAGGCCTAGGTGTACAATTTGGGCTGTTTCCACTCTTGTATGCACCTCTGATTAAATAAATGTCCTCTTTAAAGTTAAATTAGATGTGAAAGAAGGGTGAAGAAGGCCACGTTGTGCCCATATGCGCGTGGTTTTCGGCCCAGTTCTATTTTGAATGTAAGATTTTGATATGAAATAGCCATTTAAATAAAGGCTTTTTCATTTTTTTACAACAACGACCTTTTTTTTCTCCCTTCTGAAGTTTTGTGTTCCCTTTCCAAAGAGCACCATGATGATTTGTTTTGAACGTCCGAGCACTCCAGACTTTTCTTCTTAAATCAGATCTGATTGGATTCATTCTGCAGTATTTATCAGCTGCTCTGGGTTTTCCAACAGCTGTAGACGGCGGGTACAAGGAGGTTGTAGAGCTGCTGCTCAGTAAAGGTGCAGAGGTCAACAGGACACACACTGCGTCCTGCTGGACCTGCCTTCATCAGGCTGTTTATAAGGTAATAATGGAACCCACAAAACGCACATCATTCTGGGAGGTGTACCCCTTTTAATGTACATACTTTTTTTTTATTTCCCAAGGGTCACAGTGAAATTGTGAGCTTACTGGGCAATGTGTGCAACCTGGAGGCACTCGATGACCACAAGATCTCCTCTCTCTTTGTGGCTGCACAGTATGGACGACAGGAATGCCTGGAAATCCTTGTTAATGCTGGTAAATAGCTGTTTTTCCCCTTATGCCTTTATGTGTGCCTGTGCATTTGTTCATAGCTCCAAGTATAGCTTTGTTTGTTACAATTTAATGTTGGTCAGAGACTTGATCAATTTCCACCAGAGTTCTCTTCTTGTGTCCCAGTTACTGTCTCTTCTTTAAAGGAACACGCCGACTTATTGGGACTTTAGCTTATTCACCGTAACCCCCAGAGTAAGACTAGTCCATACATACCCTTCTCATCTCCGTGCGTGCTGTAACGCTGTCTGACGGTTCCAGCATTAGCTTAGCCTAGCACAGATCCTGCAGGATCAGGTTCCAACTAGCTTGCTGCTCCGAATTGTGACAAAAGTGACAAAATAACTCCAACATGTTCCTATTTACATGTTGTGATTTGTTGAGTCACAGCGTGTACAAAAAAACCACGTAACATGAGACACAGCCGTCTTCTAACAGCAAACAAACCGGGAACTATATTCTCAGACAGGCTTGCTGCGAGCATATCACTCCGCCCAAGTACTATATTCTTCCGCCTGAGAATATAGTTCCCGGTTTGTTTACAATTAGAAGACGGCTGTGTCTCATGTTACCTTGTTTTTTGTACACGCTGTGACTCTACAAATCACAACATGTAAATAGGAACATGTTGGTGTTATTTTGTCACTTATTGGGAGCAGTAGGATTACTGGAACCAGTCACCTGCATGTTCTGTGCTGGCCTGATGCCGCTGGAGCCGTCAGACAGCCTTACAGCACACACAGAGATGAGAAGGGTATGTATGGACTAGTCTAACTCTGGGGGTTACGGTGAATAAGCTAAATTCCCAATAAGTCGGCGTGTTCCTTTAAGGCGCTGACACACCAACCTGATAATCGGCCGTCGGACAGTCTGGCGAGGTCGGTGACTAGAGTCTGTTCGCTGTGTAACGTGCCGTCGGCTTTAATTTTGGCCGATTTGACTCGTTGAATCGGCCAGTGGGCAGTTGGACTCAATGACCAATTACCGGGAATGACGAGCGGGACGAGCCTGACAAACGCCTCTCAAAATCTGACGAAAATCTTTTTAAACTGACCTTTGTCGATCTGAAATGAAGACTGATTCGGCAACTGCATGCTCTATTTCTCGCTTAAAATGTTTTCAGAAACATGTTTTTTTCGTAAAATATTCCGAACGAGCCGCCGTTATGGTCGGGGAGAAGCCAGACCCACGTGACGCGTCCGTCCAATCAGCTGCCCATTTTAATGTTTTTGGGTGACAAATACAGATTAGCGCCACCTGCTGTTATGGAGATGTATTACGCCTTGCGCACACGCAGAATGTACGCTCAAGCCGGCGTTGCTTCGGTGTGTTCCCAGGCACTTTTTTGACCAACTCGGGGAGACGGGAGCCGACTGATCAGTCCGACTGCCTTCTCTGCTGTCGGGTTGGTGTGTCAGAGAGCCTTTACACTCCTCTCTTATATAAAATCAATTGAAAACACAAGACCTAATGAATTGTGTTTCATTTGGTTGTCAACCTAGGTGCCAACGTGAGCACCCAGGCAGCTGATCTGGCCACACCGCTGCTGATTGCCTCTCAGGAGGGCCACCAGGCGTGTGTGGACTACCTGTTGGACCACGGAGCAGATCCTAACGTAGCGTGCAGTCACGAGTGGCCCCAGCTTCCCATTCACGCTGCTGCTGAGTTTGGCCACATCAGGTACTGACTCCTAACTTGTCTTGTTGGACAGTGATTCCTAACATTGTCTAGTCTTGACCCCTTCGTCACATGTTAAGTTTGTCAATGAGTTGTAAACTTGTAGATAAAGAGGGATTCTTTCTCTCGGATTGTTTAATTTGAAACAATTTTGAGACTTAAAGAGGTTTTTTGTTATTGTTGGTTAATTGAATTTCAGAAAATTGCATTGCTGTTTATGCGAGCCCAAGGTGACATCTTCAGGTTTGTCCAACCAAAAGTCCAATTCCCAAAGATATTCCATTTACGATGATATAAACATGTAGCCTGGCTCCGCCCTCCTACGTACTTCCGTTCAATTTTCATTTTCCTTCAGTACTCCGTCTGGGTTTGTTCGGTATATTCTTGGGTTTTCTCTGGTCGTTGACGCTGAGGTTCGGTAACCTTCGGTGAGTTCCGTAATGGCGGCGGAGAATGGCAGATCCAGAGGGGCTTTGGGCAGATCCAATAGGTTTAAACTTCAACAGAGTACCCAGCTTCAAGGAAGTTAACACTACCAGAGTCTGTTAGGACCAGGCTAATGTACCAGAGTCTGGTAGGACCAGGCTAGTGGACCAGAGTCTGGTAGGACCAGGCTAATGGACCAGGGTCTGGTAGGACCAGGCTAGTGTACCAGAGTCTGGTAGGACCAGGCTAGTGGACCAGAGTCTGGTAGGACCAGGCTAATGTACCAGAGTCTGGTAGGACCAGGTTAATGTACCAGAGTCTGGTAGGACCAGGCTAATGGACCAGAGTCTGGTAGGACCAGGCTAATGGACCAGGGTCTGGTAGGACCAGGCTAGTGTTCCAGAGTCTGGTAGGACCAGGCTAATGGACCAGGGTCTGGTAGGACCAGGCTAGTGTTCCAGAGTCTGGTAGGACCAGGCTAGTGGACCAGAGTCTGCTAGGACCAGGCTAGTGGACCAGAGTCTGGTAGGACCAGGCTAATGGACCAGAGTCTGGTAGGACCAGGCTAATGGACCAGAGTCTGGTAGGACCAGGCTAATGTACCAGAGTCTGGTAGGATCAGGCTAACCTGGGGCTACCTTGGTGAAGTCACTTTGGACCACTTTTACATCTGAAATTGATGGGTTCAAATTCATTCATCTAAACCCATCACTTCACATCAGGTGTCTTCAACGTTTTTTAGGCCAAGGACCCCTAAAGCTGAAAGAGCAGGGCAGGGACGGCCATACGTATTGAAAGAAACTGAGTTGCATTTTAAACGGTGTCTACAATAACGTGAAGGGTGGCCTGTAAAAATGAAATGGACCAGAGTCTGGTAGGATGCTAATAAAAAGAGAAATAATCAGCAAATCCTCTCATTAAAGTAGCCAAAACTGGAGAATGGGAAGAAAGAATTTTCTGTTAATCAACTGACTTATTTATCTACTACACGTCCTGCACTAGGGCTGTACAGTGATTTATATATATATATATTTTTTTTATATCATCACAATATCAACACATGGCGAAAGACACTCATCTGAAGTTAAAAAAGAAAGTATTATTTAAAAACTGCACTTGAAAATGTAACTATCATACTTACATACTTACTTACTTTAATGGTGCCTTTTGTGTTCAGTTCAATTTGTTCAATAAAATAATGTTAGAATTAATTTCCTTTAATTATTTTTATAATTCAACGAGTAATTAGTTGTCTTCAGTAAACACATTGTTTTATGTAAAGCACTGTGAATTGCCCTGTTGCTGAAATGTGCTATACAAATAAAGCTGCCTAGCCTTGCCTTAGGAACTGCTGAATGCATATGTACCCATATGGTTCCCCTTAACCCTCTGATATTTTTGTCAACCCAGTGTCCTCAGGAGGCTCATCGGCGTTACGGACCGTGCGTGTAACCGTGGCGAAGGCATGGTGAGTCCCCTATACGTGGCCATCCACAGCCATCAGAGCAAGAGTGTCGAGATGCTCTTGAGGGAAGGTTTCAGCCCAGATGCCCAGGATTGCACGCACATCCTGGGCATCCGTTCACCACTCTCCTTCGCCTTGTGTTGCACATCCAGCGAACCATACAGGTTTGTTATAAAGCACATTCGCCCTCGTCACAGACACAAGAACAAACACAAAATAAAACATGGATTTGTACTTGATTTCAATTCAAATCTGTTTCAGTGAATCGGTGGGGCTGCTGGTAGCGGCAGGAGCAAGTTTGAGTGAGGAGGACTGGATTTATGCCTTGGCCACTGACGAAACAGACCTGCTGCAACTGATACTTAAGCATAGATGGATCCCTCGACCAGAGGCTTTGACCAGCGACTGTTCTGTACCACATCATCATGGGAAAGCTGTGTTAAAGCTGCAGGAAGTGAGGGAGCTGCTCTGTGTGGCACTAAGCCAAGTCCACTTTGCCGCCCGCTGGCTTCCTCTGCTTCTGAAGGCAGGACTGGAACCTTCTTTGCTGCTTCAGCCCCACATGTAAGACAAGTCGACTCACTTTTTCACTCTTTGGCCAAGTATCAGATGGCTGTACTGTACTCGATCAATTTCTTTCTGTCGTCTATTCTATGATTGCTAGGTTGGAGCAGGCAGACAGTGAAGTGCTGAATTACCTGCTGGAGTTTGTAAACTGGTCGAATCTGTCTCCCCCTTTGAAACATATTCTGGATCGAAGACGGGCAGAGAAGACCTGGGAACCATGTCCACATTTCGGTACACTGACACAAATATACACCGCAGATTTGCAGGGCTCAGTCGACCAATCGGTCATTTTGGTCTTAGTCGACTAAGATTAATTGGGTTGATTAGTCATTTTATTGACTGAATGACTTTTTTCCAAGAATCTTTCTGGGCACATCTCTGGCAAACACAATATTTAGGGTAAGGATAAGATAAGATAAAACCTTATTGTCTGTTCACACAGCAAAAATGCTTGCATCGTCACAATCAACAGATAACATTAAAAAACACAAACATAAAAAATAAACCATCTGTATGGTCACCCAACAAACATCTGGCGCACACACACACACACACAAAGCGGTGATGATTCTTTGTGGAGAAACTGTTTTACAGATTTATCGCAATAAATCAACTAATCAACTAGTTAGTCGACTTAGTTGAGGACAGCCCTACACATTTGCTTTTATTAAAGGTCCCATGGCATGAAAATTTCACTTAATTAGGTTTTTTAACATTAATATGAGTTCCCCCAGCCTGCCTATGGTCCCCCAGTGGCTAGAAATGGTGATGGGTGTAAACCGAGCCCTGGGTATCCTGCTCTGCCTTTGAGAAAATGAAAGCTCAGATGGACCAATCAGGAATCTTCTCCTTATGAGGTCATTAGGAGCAAGGTAACCGCCCCTTTCTCTGCTTTGCCCACCCAGAGAATTTGGTCAACCTATGAGAGAGAGAGAGACATCCCCTCTCTCCTCCTCAATAGCTTCAGACACAGAAATGGTACATCCTAAGGAAGGCTCATTGTGGGACTGACTCTAGTGGCTGTAATTCTGCACCAAGGCTGAATTTCGGGAAAGAGACTTCAGATACAGTATTAGGGGACCACTAAGGTCTATATAAAAGAGACTTCAGATACAGTATTAGGGGACCACTAAGGTCTATATAAAAGAGACTTCAGATACAGTATTAGGGGACCACTAAGGTCTATATAAAAGAGACTTCAGATACAGTATTAGGGGACCACTAAGGTCTATATAAAAGAGACTTCAGATACAGTATTAGGGGACCACTAAGGTCTATATAAAAGAGACTTCAGATACAGTATTAGGGGACCACTAAGGTCTATATAAAAAGAGACTTCAGATACAGTATTAGGGGACCACTAAGGCCTATATAAAAGAGACTTCAGATACAGTATTAGGGGGACCACTAAGGTCTATATAAAAGAGACTTCAGATACAGTATTAGAGGACCACTAAGGTCTATATAAAAGAGACTTCAGATACAGTATTAGGGGACCACTAAGGTCTATATAAAAGAGACTTCAGATACAGTATTAGGGGACCACTAAGGTCTATATAAAAGAGACTTCAGATACAGTATTAGAGGGACCACTAAGGTCTATATAAAAGAGACTTCAGATACAGTATTAGGGGACCACTAAGGTCTATATAAAAGAGACTTCAGATACAGTATTAGGGGACCACTAAGGTCTATATAAAAGAGACTTCAGATACAGTATCAGGGGACCACTAAGGTCTATATAAAAGAGACTTCAGATACAGTATCAGGGGACCACTAAGGTCTATATAAAAGAGACTTCAGATACAGTATTAGGGGACCACTAAGGTCTATATAAAAGAGACTTCAGATACAGTATTAGGGGGACCACTAAGGTCTATATAAAAGAGACTTCAGATACAGTATTAGGGGACCACTAAGGTCTATATAAAAGAGACTTCAGATACAGTATTAGGGGACCACTAAGGTCTATATAAAAGAGACTTCAGATACAGTATTAGGGGACCACTAAGGTCTACATAAAAGCATCCAACGAGCACCATGTCATGGGACCTTTAAATTGTAGTGAACTGTGAGTGAGGACATTTTCCCTTTCCTTTTCCTCTCCTCCCTCCAGACTCCGTTCCCTGTCTTTCCCACATGTGTCGGCTGCAGGTACGCTCAGTGTTGGGACCAGATCTACTGATGAGGACAGATGTTGTGCAACAGCTCCCTGTGCCCTCCCTACTTCACGACTTCCTCAAATTCGGAGACATCCCGGAAGCTTCCTACACACACTCACCGCCATCACCACTTTCAAATCGACTACAGGGATACCGCAGCACACATAAACACAGACATGTTCTATAACCCCATCCAGTCTTTCTCTTTATGTTGCTTTAAGGTTGAGAAATCATCTTATTTTACACTTTTTTGTATACCGTGTCAGCTTATTACAGCTCCTCGTGGAAGCTACATGTTTGAGCCATGTTTTTATGGCTGCACTATTCCATCAAATGGATATATTTCAGATGTTTTGAGCATAATTTTACAAACATTTCCTCACAGTTCAGCATAGTTGGTATCTTCGGAGACTTTGGGATCACAATAAATAAAATGTTTTGTGGGTTTTAACTATGTTTGACTACACAGGTGGGGCTTACTTTTCAAATATTAATTTACTTATTTGCATATTGCAATATAACCAAGCTGTTTGTATTAAGTTGTTTCTATCGGCCAGTGCATTTGTGCTTTAATTTGGATTTTTTTTCTCCATTGTGCTGTATTTATTTTACCCTCCAAAACCAAACAAGTGGTGTTTGTTCAGGTTACATTTGTGATATGACAATAAAAGACCTTTGGTCAAATTCTGATTGGTGCAAACCGTTGTCATTAACACCGAGACCAGATCTGGTTGGTTAACGTGACATCTATATCTGACAGGCGGAAGTAGCGACGTAAAGAAACGGGAGAATTCATTTTAGCGGAGTTAACTTGACATAAAAACCAAATGTAACGTAAAGGCCGTTGAACCACACGTTGAGGAAAGATATGACTTAATGTATTTCATACGTGAGTATATGAAAGTTTGTTTGTATCATTGCATTTGTGTGTTTTCCATCGGCTGTGTTGCTGTAGCTTGCTAGCTTGACTCCTTCGCTTGTCAGCGTTCAGTGCGTTAGCTCAGGCGAGCTGCACACACGTCTAATATCTGGCTAGTCGTGATAACTAGCTAAATGCTGATTTGACAGGTACATTTGCGGCACGCTTTGCAGAAAGCCGCTTTACGAGCATGCGGTAGTGCCGTTGTTGTCAACACGGTTTCTGTTACTGGGCTCCAGAGTCCAGCCAGTGAGCACAGCGTGGCCCCGGTGAGCAGCTCCGAGGCGACGGGAGGAAACGCTGTAGCTTGCTGCCTATCTGAGAGAATATGAGGTAGATTCAAAGCGATGTTTCATCTAGTGTATCTTTGTTAGACATGCATGCAAATGAAGGAACTCAATTCAATGCACACATTGCAACAGTCAGCAGTCTTTGCAAGAGAAAGGGCTTATACCACATCAGTGCTGTACGAAAATGAATTGGACGTTGTTACAAAGATCATTGACCAATGTATCCCTCCATCCGTGATCCATGACTAGCTACATTACTGTCGAAAAAATCCATCAAAGCAATGGTGAAAGGATGTGAATTTGTAGCTGGCATTTGATGTAGGCCTATTTGAATTGTTTGCTAAATTTTAGTAATGTAGGACATGCAACTTTTTGAAGCACTGAATACTTATGAAGCCATTGTGTTTGAAATGGCCCAATGGTTCACTGTAATAAAAAAAGTGTGGCATTTGCTGACCAAAACTCAAAGTTGTACTGCTTTCATTGTTGTTTTGTTCTATAAATTTAGCTTCTGTTATAAAACCATAAAGTATTTTATTTTTTTTTCCTTCTCCTAATTTTACTTGCAGCTGAGGCCAGCATTAGGGAGACTACTTCTCGTCCGTACGTCATCCAGATGAGGGATGCTGGAAGTATGCAACCCATGTATAGGAGAGATGCTGCAGTCTGGCACCAAACAAAGAGTCTTCTCTACAAGAATCTGCTCATCAAATGGAGGACCAAGCAGCAGAGTCTTCAGGTGCTTAGTTTGCAGCAGACCGATGAATGAATGAATCTGTTCAGTTTCATTTAGTCGTTCTGTTGCTGTGACATTTCATTGCCCACAATTGTCATGCAGCAAAATCAATATTTACAGTGTTCAGCATAAGTGAATACACCCATGCTAAAGCTGACTAAAAAGAGGAATAAAAAAAATCATCTTTTGGAAATTGATCTTAATGCCTTAATTAAAAAAGAATAAGGAAAAATCCAACCTTTAAGGACACCAGTTTTCTTTTTGAATGAATAATGTATCGTAAATAAATAAATGTTCTTCGTTAAAATACAGGGGGCATAAGCATAGACACCCCTATGATAAATTCCCTTAGAGGCAGGCAGATTTTTATTTTTAAAGGCCAGTTATTTCATGGATCCAGGATACTATGCATCCTGATAAAGTTCCCTTGGCCTTTGGAATTAAAATAGCCCCCCCACATCATCACATACCCTTCACCATACCCCCCCCATCATCACATACCCTTCACCATACCTAGAGATTGGCATGGTTTTATTTCAGTTAGACTTAGACTTCTCTTTATTGATCCTTTTGGGATGACTCCCGCAAGGAAATTAGATTTCCAGCAGCAGATTTTAGCATCTTACAAAACACTCTTTAAATAAAGAGGTATAAAAAAACACAGTATATTAAAAAAAAATACAGTATAACAATAAACATTTAGCTAAATATTTTTACAAAAAAATAAACGGTAAACAACAATAAACTACAGATAAATAAAGATAGATATTTAGGACTGTGTATGGTATTGTGTTATTATACAGTTAATAAATGACATTTAGCATAAATTAGTAGTTAAGAGCAGTTAGAATGTCCAGGTATGTATGTGAGTAGATTATTAATTATGTATTGCACAGTGAATGGATGAGTGGCTACCACTCCTTCCCTTCCTTCCTGTTAGCCTAATAGCTGGTTTGATTTGCATTGAGAGATGATCTTATGGAAAGTACCCCATGCCAATCTCTACGTATGGTGAAGGGTATGTGATGATGTGGGGCTATTTTTGTAATTAAGGCATTAATATCAATTTCCAAAGATGTTTTTTTTTATTCCTCTTTTTAGTCAACTTTAGCATGGGTGTATTCACTTATGCTTAGCACTGGAGTTTGTGCTATGGAGCAATAATAGTCGGTGTAGAAGGAACAAGTCTTGTAGTGTGTGGGGATGGATAACAGCTTGTGCGGTTGTTGAAATGAGAACCTAATGCCGGTAATTTATGATATAATTATAGATGAACTCATTTTTTATTTCTTTGTTACTCGCTTACATTTATATACTGTATATATCTGTCAATTTATTTAAACAGCCCTTGGTCTCTGTTAATTCTGTTACTCTGTTTTACCCCTCACAGTTAAAGTAGGAAAGAAATATGTGTTGACAGGTTGGTTTATCTCGTGATGCGCCGTTATTTTGCATTCCACGCACATTTTCTCAAGGATAGCACTCTGTCTTTGTCCATATGGTGTCTGGATGAGAGAGCTCTCTGTTGTTGTTGTTGTTCCAGGAAAACCTCAGCTAGAGTTAATAAGTCTGATAATGTGGTCATTTCTTTTTACGCCTGTGGCTGCTCCAGTGCAACAAAAAATAACAGCACTCAAATCTCTTGTCCTTGTTAAAGGACTCGTTAATAAATAGACAATATACAATTAGATTTGGGCATTAAATACAAAAACTTGGCTTGTGCATCCTCTCCGTTCCAATCTCTTTTGTTTGTCGGACCATGCATTTTTCATCGGGCTTGAAGTTGCACTGATGCATTTTTAATGTCTCTGTGTATCAACTTTACTTTTGAGAGGTTGCGCCGAGGGACCTCCTGCAGCTTCCTGAACAGCCACTAGGAAAGTTCAGGATTTTCCCGAAGCTGCAGTGCGATTTAATGTGGCTTGTTTACTTCATACCAGAGATGCCAACTGTTTGTCATTGGCTGCTTGAGCTCAGGTGACCGTTTAGCCCGGGTTACTCTAAGATGGCGGCCTTGTTGGTTTGTAAGGAGAAGCTATGCTGTTTGGAGCATGAAGTGTTTACTAAATGGGATTTTCATTATATTGTGCACATAGATAATCCCAGGTGAACCAAATCCAATCAAGTTTTCCCAATGGAACCCTGTCAACCGCAAGCCTTAAAATAGCTCTTGGTCAAAAAATGTTTAAAAGCCTGACAAGCTCTGGAAACGGCTCTCAACGTGCCAATGGCTCCCAATTGATTGACTGTGTTGCACAAGGTCAAGCTGTAGCATGTTGTTTATGGATCAGAGGAGAGAGAGAGAGAGGTTCTTTGTCATTAGAGCTCCGAACACAGGCAACATGGACAAATTCTTTTAAACAGATTTTTTTTTTTTATATATAACCGAACTTTTTAAGGAGGTTTTAAAGTGTTTTTTAATTAGTGCTGTCAATTAAAGGCGTTATTAAGCAGCGCTGCGTGGAAGGCGACGTTGGGGGCTGAAAACGCCAAACACCATAAACCTTAATCAAAGTAAACCTATGTAGAAATGACAACACCATAAGCCCATCATACACGTCTCTCCCCAGCACAAAGCTTCCTAGGAGCCCTCCAGAAAGCTCAGCTACTTTCCCCATTTTCTAGTCTGGACATCCAATCTGGCAAACCCTTTTTATATAACTCTTTTTCAAACGCTGCCACCCTAGCCATCTAACAAGCCCACTCCTGGATTGATGGCACCCCTTCATTCTTCCATCCTCCTAAAATAATCGATAGTCTGGCTATCATTAAACTAGGCTGGACCCAGCTTCTTACTGTATGTGCTTATCCATCCCATTAGGCTTGACCCATCTCACAGAACAAATCATCTTGGGCTGAATGGAACCTGGGTCCCTGCAATCCAACATAGTTATCGCGTATCCCGCTCCAAAATTCCTTGACCTCATCACAGAGCACAGGCACTATTAAAGGATTATTTCTTGGAAATGAAAATAAGCCATTTACGTGTGGATCCATGTTCTAAGCCTCAGCTTTAAGTAGTGACCAAATCCAACTGGGAGGAGATGCCAGATGACAGACACCGAAAATGTTGAAGATATATTACGTCGCCCCTGGGGTGTCAAGGTTTTCTCATCAGTTGTTCCTCTTGTGTGTCTGTCTTTGCAGGAACTGATCCTACCCCTGCTACTGTTGGGTCTCCTGGTGCTCATCAGCACCCTGAACCCTCACGTTTATTATGGAGGCATCAGCACTATGGAGCTGGAGCGCGACGACCACTTCTTCAAGGGCCTGGGCTACACACCCATCACTAACGTCACCAACCACATCATGGAAGAGGTGGCCCAGGAGATGCGTAAGTGTCTGAGAATCCTCTCGTTCTTTAAATTCGCACCTACAATAAAAGACCCCTACCCTGGAAATCCTTGAGAGAGCACAATTTGAATTTGCTCAGCGAGTCACTCTGGCATTGAGTAATGATGCTCATTAACTATGCCATTGTAGCCGAGCTGCACCAATCACATCACTGTATCTGATATAGGCTATAATATAAGATAAGATAGATAAGAAGCTGTTGCTGCTGCCATTACTGTATATTACAATTAGGGCTGAAGGATTTGGGGAAGAAAATTGAATTGTGATTTTTTCTGCCAGATATTGCAATTCGATTTGCAATTATTATAATTTTTTTTTAGCTACATATTTCACCTTCTACCACCTAAATAAATAAATAAATGAAAAATACACTGAAAATGGAACATTTGTTCTTAAAACAATCTGTGATATGTAACATTATTCCAGCATTTATCTAATGAAAAAACAGTAAATATAAAAAATGAAAAGAGGAATACAAAATGTTGAACCAAATGTTAAACCAAACATTCAACTAAATATATCCGTCGATTATTCGCGGTCTTCACGATTAGCTAATCGCATTCTATTAAGTCGCAATTTCGATTTGAAGGGGTTAATCGTTCACCCCTAATTACAATGAATAAATAATAATATACATATATATATATATTGGATATCGTGATATGACATAAGTGTCTTTTCCTGGTTTTAAAGGCTGCATTACAGTGAAGTGATGTACTTTTCTGAACTTACCAGACTGTTCTAGCTGTTCTATTATTAATGATTATTTATCTAAAATCTAAGTGTGAAGATATTTTGCGAGAGCACCAACTGTCAACTCTAGAATATATCGCCGCAATATCGATATCGAGGTATTTGGTCAAGAATATCGTGATATCTGATTTTCTCTATATCACCCAGCCCTATATCAGAAAATATGGGATGTAGAAATAAGCGCTGAAAATGTGTAGAAGAAAAATTTAACAATTTAAAACGTTGGAAAAAACTAAAACAAACCTCATGGAGCTTTGATTTCAAAAAAAGGTACTCCTGTTATACAGTATTTATGTTTACATTTTATTGTTATTTGAACAGCTGAGCATTGAACCAGGTGTAGAAACCTGTTTATTATTTATTCATTTGATTTTGCAACTGTTCACTGAAATAGCCAGTTTCTATGAAACTACATGTGACATGTCATATTTGGCTTTGACTTTGACTGAACATTTGCTCTCACTTTGCGGAAAAAATATCGGGATATATATCGTATATCGATATTCAGCCAAAATATATCGGGATATGACTTTTGGTACATATCGCCCAGCCCTAATATACATATACATAACATAACATAAAAACAACATATATTCAAAAACCAACCTTAATCATAAAACAAGGGCAGGTAGTTTGTGATAATCAAATAAATTGCATCTTTGTAAACACACACGTTTTATTCTCTCTCCTGGTGTTTGCAGTCCTCCAGGATCATCTGGAGATGTTTGCCAGCGAGGAGGACCTGGAGAACGCCAGTCTGTATGAGCCTTCCAGCTACGTCGGTGTTGTGTTCACGGACAGCGCTGCCACGTCGTACAGGCTGCGCTTCCCCTACAACCAGCTGCCCTTACCCAGCGATTACACAGAATCTATCGGTAAAGTCTAAACAGGATTTTCTTTATTTTGCCTTCTTCACTGCACTACAAAGACAATACATTTGCTCAGTTTGAACATTAAATATCTTGTCGTCGTAGCGTATTTAATTGAATATAGGTTGAAAAGGATTTGCAAATCATTGTATTGGTTTTTTTTCCGTTTTACACAACGTCCCAACTTCATTGGAATGACGGTTTGTATATACGTAAATATTTTTCCTGAAAAGTTTTCAGTCCTCCCTCTATTTAAACCTATCCTGAAGAGTACATTTGAAATGGATTGAGTTACCGGTGAACAGACTGCAGGCTCCATGACTGCAAAGCAAAACCTAATTTTTAGAACATTTTACAGATTATACTTGAAATGCAGAATTACGTAAACCTTCACATACACTACACACTGCCTAGGAGGCCTTTGGTTTAAAGACTCCATGCTGAAGCATTTAATAACATACAATGCCTTTTTATTGTCACTATACACATGTACAATGAGATTAAAAGCAACTCATTTTCCAGGGTCAACATGTAGGTAAAATAAATATAACATTAAATAAAATAAGTAGTGCAAAAAAGGGGGTAAGGTGCACAGTTCTGAGACGCTATAAACATATATAAAAAATGAAATGGTTTTATATACAGTGTGAAATGCAGTTTGGGTTATTGCACATTATTTGAATATTGCCAAATAGTGGTGATCATATTCAATGAGTAATAGATATAACTAATACGATATATAATAGATTTAATGCACTCATACTAGTTTGTAGGTAATTAGTTATCAATAAGTTGATATGTAAGGAATAATGTCCCCGTTAGGTGACATTGAGTTGCCAGTTGGGGGGATAAGTGTGTATTGAATGATCTACCTGTGTGAGGGAACACAGAGCTGAAATATAAAGTGTTTGTCATTTATATCTGGCACACATAAAGCTTATGTTGTCGTTGTGTTTGTTTTCCTCCAGCCAACTGTTTCACCAGCTCGGTGAACTGCAGAGCAGCTAATTACTGGTACTCTGGCTTCATCCGCCTCCAGTCTGTGATCGATGCAGCTATCATCCAGGTGAGACAGACCGCAGATCAGCACAATGCTCCCCCGTCTGAACCAACTCCACCTTTTTAAAGAGGGAACAAAGATGCACTGCGAGTGTTGTTCAGAATAAGTTACTAGGGCCACGAGACGATATGCTTTTTTTCCCGATTCGATTCTTTCACGATACATTGGAGCCGATTGGATTTGCATTGAGATTCTAGAAGTACTGCGATTCGATAGTATTGAGTATTGTGATTTTTCTTTTCCTTCTTTAACAAAAACAAAAGTTGAATGATACTAGAGACAAGATATCAGGAGGCATTTCTAAAGACAAATTGTTTTTTAAGAAGAATGCACATGTCAGTCAGTCAGTCTGACATTTATTTACTTTGTAAAGAAGATTTTCTGCATTTCCTGTTTCCGGTCTGTTTTGCTGGAAAAGGATATGATGTAGTCAGCGGTACCGCATAAACAGAAAATATTACGTCAGCGGTAGGCTACCGCATAAACAGAAAATATTACCGGAATCATTGGTTAAAAAAAATAAAAAATACAAAATATTGATTATCGAGAAACAAATTGATTTTAAAAATCATCACAAAGAAATCATGATACATGCCTGAATCAATTCCCCTCCCCCTTCTCCCCCATTATTTGGTCAATTCTGAAATCACGATTATTGAATTTATTTAATTACTCATTGACCTTTGGAAAGATGTTGCATTTACAACAGTTGAAGCTATAGTGCGTAGTTTTTGTCTCTAGTATCTGAGTAATGACAACAAAACTGTCAGTGCGTCCATATGATACAAGCCTTTTGTATGGGGGTAAAAGGGGACTGAGTACCCAGGGTGAGAAGGTCCCAAAAAGATGCTAGAATGAATAGCTGTGGATGCGGGGAGGGGGCCATAGAAAATACCTTTCTACTGCACCCAGAATTTCCTGCGCATGTCATTCAGTACACGAGACATAATAAGAGTTCACTTGCAAAACGTAGCATGCAAAAAATAAATGTTTTTCTCCATTACGTTGCTTTTGAAATTGTTCAAATCAAAATTCCACAGCCCTAGTTCACGTATTGTCCGATCTAATGTAGTGCTGAAAGGAGAAGTTGGTTATTTGGTTTGTAAAAATAGAAAGAGATGTTGATAAATGAGTGGATAATGCAGATAGTCATCACTTCCAGTCCTAGTTTGAGTCTAACGATCCCTCTGTCGTGTCCAGATGCAGACGAAGCGCTCAGTGTGGAGCGAGATGGACCTGAAGGTCGTAATGATGGGTCAGCCGGGCTCGGTGGAGGTGCAGAAATTCCCCCACGCCCTAATCTCCATCTACCTCGTCCTGGCCTTCACGCCCTTCGTCACCTTCCTCATCGTCAACGTGGCGGCGGAGAAGGAGCATCGCCTCAAAGACACCATGACCATGATGGGGCTCTACAACACGTCTTTCTGGTGGGTGACAAACCCGCGTCAGTCACTGTACAGAGTTTCCTTTAGGATTTATTTTATTTTTAATTTTTTAAAGCAGTGGGGGCAGGTCTGTCCGAACAAGCAGCGCGGACATCGCTGTTCAGAATCCCATCTATCTTCCAAAATGTAACGCTTGTATTCAAAACGAATTGTGCTGGAAGCTGCGTGGTATTTTGTCTGGTTTACCTGGGTGTTGTGTCCAGTGTGACTTAACGTTAGATCCGCAGTACGGACACTAATCGACATGTGAATAGAGATGCATTTACACGGGGGAGGGGAGGGTAGATAGCCTATAAACTGGCTCAAATGAATACGGACGGCCATCCAATTATAACTACCTCATACACATTGTCGAAATCATTTAGATATTGAAAATTTTGTAGATAACAGGAGCCTGTGATGTACTGTAGCCATCCTAACAACACACAACCTGAACGCCTTTTTCTAGTCTCCCGTTTCACTCTCCACAACGCTGTCTTCGGGCAAAAAGTCACGTTGTGAGATCGATAACAGTTAGCTAGGTAGCATGTTTATGTTTCTTTTGGTGTCTGCGTTTCAAGTAGAGTGCGGATCGGGCCGCATTTTGCTGTCCGAGCCCGGCCCGCGTCCGACAGAGCAGTAACCGAGCCTGGCCCGAGCCGAGCCCAACAGGCACTAAGTTATTTATGTCCAAGCCCGACACAGCTACAGTACAGGCCAAAAGTTTGGACACACTTTCTCATTCAATGTGTTTTTTTATTTATTTTCATGACTATTTACATTGTAGATTCTCACTGAAGGCATCAAAACTATCAATGAACACATATGGAATTATGTACTTAACAAAAAAGTGTGAAATAACTGAAAACATGTCTTATATTTTAGATTCTTCAAAGTAGCCACCCTTTGCTTTTTTATTAATAAGGGAAATAATTCCACTAATGAACCCTGACAAAGCACACCTGTGAAGGTAAAACCATTTCAGGTGACTACCTCATGAAGCTCATTGAGAGAACACCAAGGGTTTGCAGAGTTATCAAAAAAAGCAAAGGGTGGCTACTTTGAAGAATCTAAAATATAAGACATGTTTTCAGTTCTTTCACACTTTTTTGTTAAGTACATAATTCCATATGTGTTCATTCATAGTTTTGATGCCTTCAGTGAGAATCTACAATGTAAATAGTCATGAAAATAAAAAGGAAACGCATTGAATGAGAAGGTGTGTCCAAACTTTTGGCCTGTACTGTACATTCAAAAAGATTTTCTCATACTAATAACACGTGTACGTTTGTAGGAAGGCATTCGGAAATGTCAACAGATGAGCGCATCAGCGCACACAGGACAACAAGCGCACGTTAACAAAGGCGCGCACCTACGTAATAAGCTTTATGACACTTGTTTAATGTTTTTTTAATGTAAATAATCCGTAATAACTGGCTTTCTGTGTGATTGTTTACATGCTTAAGTTGTTATTTTGTTGTTGAACAGGTTGTCATGGGGCCTCCTGTATGCCGCTCTGGTGACCACCATGTCCGTCCTGATGTCCATCATCGCTACGTACACGGCTCTGTTCCCCAACAGTGACTTCTTTGTCGTCTTCCTTCTCATCTTCCTCTATGGGATATCATCGGTGAGTAGAGCTGCGATGGAGGGAAAGTAAACCTGTTTTAAAGGGTCACTTCACCCAAATGACAATAGTATCTTCTCATTTACCCCTAGTGGCGTCTAGCCACGCTGCTAGTTTTGGTTTTGTTGTCCCATGTTTTGAGCTATACATTTCTGAGATTTTTACCCAGTAGTGAAAAAGGAGACGTGTGTCTTCCCAGAAGTGATGTAGCTGTAATTAGGTGTAATGTAGGTAAATTTGGAGACCCCAGTGTGTAGCTTTTAGGGCTGGGTTTAAAAAAATATATATTTTTCCAATTCGATCTTCATTTAAATGATCAGATAACAATTCATAAAATTCCCAAGATCGATCTTTTAAGAGGCTCCCTTTTTAAAGCTAGACTAAAGATATTGATATCAAATGAAACTAGAGAATATAAGGAATCGATGTCATGCTAATTAATGCTCCAAAGTTGGGCGTGTGTTTACCATCTCTGCATCCCACCCTCTGCACTAAAGAAAAGTTTCTATGTAACTGCTTAGTGGTCAACTCTTAACAACAACAACAACATTAATATTCTTAATAATGCACCAGGATAGAGGGTTCCTTGTAGGGCTGCACAATTAATCGCAATTTTATCAAAATTGCAATATGAACTAGTGCAATATCCAAATCGCAGGGGGGTGCAATATTTGTTAAAGGCAAAATATGTGTCTAACCATTCTAAAATAAAGTGTTGTGGTGCTGCAGAGACGTCCCGGCCTACAAATTGTATCCTACACACTAAATAAAAACATATTTGTTTGGTACAGATCATCACAAAAAAATCACACTTGTATATTTCTTTAATGAAAATGACAAGAATACAAAATCATTCCCTCCAATATCGTGAATCATATCGCAATCGCAATATCAGTCAAAATAATCACAATTAGATATTTTCCTCATATCGTGCAGCCCTAGTTCCTTGTACAATTTACAGTAGAAGTTCTCTGAATTTATTTTCCATATCAAGCAAAATTGGTATTGTAACTGAAATATCTGTAATCAAATCGATATTGAAACAAATCAAATCAAATTGAATTGGAACCTCGTGAATCGGAATCAAATCGATTTCAGGAAAGCTGTGGCAATACCCAGCCCTAGTTGCGTTGTGCGTACATTACAAGATCATTTGGAACTCATTGCAGCATCACAAGCATGACATTTTCTAAAATTGTTGCTTATCTTGGAAGCTGATTTATTCCCAACTTGTTAGAAATGGATTGATAACTAACCCCAATACAGTCGACGTTAAACTTGTATGTTTAAACTGGAGGTTTTCATTCACAGCACTGTTCAGTTCAGTCAGTGCTCTCTGCATAACAACATTGAGGGTGGTAGTCATGGAAATACTGATTCTCTCTCTCTCTCTCTCTCTCTCTCTCTCTCTCTCTCTCTCTCTCTCTCTCATGTCACAGATCTTTTTCTCCTTCATGCTGACTCCGTTATTTAAGAAGCCCAAGTTTGCCAGCACGGTGGGCTCCATGCTGACGGTGGTGTTTGGCTGCCTGTCACTCTTCACCGTTCTGATGAAGGACTTCCCTCAGCCGCTGGTCTGGCTTCTCTGTCTGCTCTCCCCCAGCGCCTTCTCAATCGGGATCGCACAGGTACCGAACGCACACTACGCTCCACTGGTCATCTCTATATGATGACCAGTATATGCCGTGTCATGAAATAACCTGGTTGGCCAAGAAATGTCTCCAGGAATGTAGTTAGTACCCTGCTTGCCGGTGTTGTTCCCCTCCCATGATGCTTTGCCTTCACCAGGGTCCATTTCCATCCATTTCTGCAGTTGTTGTCGTCTTGTGACTTAGTTTTTGTCTGTGGCTTTAATTACCAGCCTCGACAGTGACACACATTGTTTCTCCTTGTGAGTCTGTATCATCATTCCAACATGTGGTCCTGAAGACGTGCTTTAAGGGGAACTACCACAGAGGCCATTTTGAGTACTTTGCCAGGTGTTTGTGTCTGCAGCCAGATTTTGTTACCAAGGTAGTGCTGCAACTTGCAAGATACAGTCTTACAGATACAAACTTTACAGACATGTATTTTAGATCAAAATAAAGTCTGAGTTTGCAAATAGATGCGGTCCGAGCAAGTGTGCCAGAAACAGCAGGGTAGGAAGTAGTAAAGGGCCTCCCATATGCCCATGGCCCAAATTGGCATCCTGGCTATTGTGCATTTGCTATTGCTATGCTATTGTGAATTTAAAGACATTTTGAATAGTTTTTGCTACATATATTTATGAAAACCAAAAATATTTATTTTTTGACAAAATGGTTTGCATGAAGTTGTAGATTAGGTTGTTCATGTTGCTTGCTAAAGAACATATACAAGTATAAGAACCAGTAACTAACTCTGAGACCTTAACATACTATCCTTTGACCACAGATGCTTCTGATTTTGATATTGCATCTATATGTTTGCTTAAATGTAAATTGGGAGCCATGCAGTTATTGAAAAATGACACACATTGTGGGGGAATTTAATCGTGGCCACAGGAAATTGATTCGTGTGTGTGTGTGTGTGTGTGTGTGTGTGTGTGTGTGTGTGTGTGTGTGTGTGTAAGGTGGTTTACCTGGAGGCCCAGGGAGATGGTGCTGTGTTTTCCTCCCTGACCAACGGCCCTCATCCTCTTTACGTGCCCCTGCTAATGCTGGTTGTGGACTGCATCCTCTACCTTCTGTTGGCTGTCTACCTGGACCAGGTCCTGCCTGGTGAGTGTGTACACACACACAGAATAACTCAATATAATTTACAACTAATTAAGTCTACTTTAATACTATTAGTTGTATTAGTTCTGCAGCAGCAGAAAGTTTCACCGTGCGATCACTTATAAGAGGGCTGCAGCTAACGATTATTTCCGTTGTCCATTTATCTGTCGATTATTTTCTCGAATAATGGATTAGTTGTTTGGTCTATTAAAGCAACACTAGAGAACTTTTCCTCTTCGGTCCCCCTACAGGTTGGAAGCGGAATTGTCCATTGTAGTTTCTTATGTCTCATTCAAACTACAGATCCGCTACCTGAGCTGGCAAACTTGCGGCGGCAAAACGAATGCAGAAGTGCCGTTCACCCTGTTACGAGTTGATGAACCACTGAAACGGTTTTGGAAACATTATTTTAAGTTACAAAAAGTTCTCTAGTGTTGCTTTAAAAGTCAGAAAATGTGGATTAGAGTTTCCCAAAGACCAAGGCGTCCTCAAATGTCTCGTTTTGTCCACAACTCAAAGATATTCAGTTTACTGTCACAGAGAGAAGAAACTTCTTTTTTTTTCACATTTTTCATATTGCCATTTAACAAGCTGAGATCAGAGAATTTTACTTAATAAAACGATTAATCGATTATCAAAATAGTTGCCAATTTAATTCAATAGTTGACAACTAATCGCTTAATTGATTCACCTTTGCAGCTCTACACTTTAAGTTTAATCTTGAACCCTATGATATGTTTATGTATAATACCTACTACATGTTGTCTGAAATGCAGGAGAGTTTGGAATAAAGAGGTCCTTGGTGTACTTCCTGAAGCCCTCCTATTGGTCCAAACGCAGTAAGCGCTACGTTGAAGTGAACTCCGTGTACGATGCAGAGGCGAACGGTGCTCCTGGTGGGGACGAGTCGGTCGAGCCTGTTTCGCCGGAGTTCAGAGGGAAAGAGGCCATCCGGTAAAAGTCTGAACCTGCATATGAATCTCAGTTTCTGTTGCAATAAGTGCTTCCTGGAAATGCAGTTTGTTACATTTCTGAGTAGGTTTCTAAAGTTTTATGGCGGCTGCTTTTGTAGCACCATCATTTCACTTTGGACAGCAAAAAAGTCATGCTGTTTTAGCATACCATGCACAAACTGTCTAAATCTATATAGGGCTGTGGGCGATATGGAGAAAATCAGATATCACGATGTTCTGAAGTTAGATTATTTATACATCAATGTCGATATTGCGATGACATTGTAGGGTTGAAAATTGGTGCTTTCACAAAATATTTTTTTTTCAATGACATTTGAGATAAATCATCAATAATGTGATAAACAAGTGAAACTATAAAGAAAAAGTAACATATTTTTTTTCTCCAGCTCTATACTGACTCTGTTTACATGCATGCACAAAAAATAGTGTGACGTTAACCCTTGTGTTTTCTTAGTGTCAAATTAGTTCTAAATTTCTATATCAGAAATATCAGTGTCTTTTTTAACTACCCATATTACCCAAAAATAACACGGATGGTTCCATACAACGCACTTTGCAAGTACAACAGATCGGATCTCTACTCACAGTGAATTTTAGGGTGTTTTGATAAAAAAAAAAAATTATTTGACTTTTTTTTTTTTTTATCCTGACTGAACTTTGACATATACCCTTCTGTGATGATCCTTCCTTTAATAATAGTCTAAACAATTCATAATTTCTGCTTTTTTAACTCAAGAATTATGTATAATTTCCTAGAAATTATGTTTATTTACCATGAATTCCAAAAATAGGTGTAAAACTAGTAATAAGTTGGTGTTAGCGGTGTTTATACATGGGAATTTAAAAAAAGTTTTAAACGTCAAAAAATGCGCCAAAAACATTGAAAAACGGCGTCAAAAGTGTTGAAAAAAGAGAGAAAAGGGTCAGAAAAAGTGTTGATCTTCAGTTTTGACCCGGCGAGTGCATGGTCGAGTGGAAGAGACAACACAAGGGTTAAAAGAAATCTGCAATTCCTTAAATGATATTCCCTCAAAATGTTTCACCACAGATTTTCTGAGAAAATTTCAGTACATGCTTGTTGTTATCAATTTAGACAACGTCATTGTATATCACGACATCTCTATGTATGATTTCATCACGATATGATTGCATTGAAAGACAATAAATTAACATATTGAATTAATGCCCAGCGTTATGTCTAAAGTATCCATTCAGAGGTTGAGCCCTTTTGATACTGAAGCATGAGGAGAGAAATGAAGGCTTGGAGAGTTTCCAGGCTCAGTTAAAGCCGAGAGGACCGGCCTGTAAGATGACAGCTGCTCCTCATTCTGACACTGCTTCTGTGTTTACACTTAGTGGCGAAAAATAATTAAAAATTCTTGATTGCTCCTGTGCCTCTTTCTCCGGCAGCATCAATAACATCCAGAAAGTGTACAAGGAGAAGGGCAACGTGGTGGAGGCTCTAAGAGGTGAGTCCTGAACACTTTGACATGATTGGTTCCTTTTTTTTAAAAGGCTTCTTAATTGGCAGATTTTGTGGTTTGTTGTCACAGTATAAACTATTTGACTTCACAGTGTGTCCACTTACTGTGGAAGGGCCTAAACAAAATTCCAAAAATTGTGTATGCCGTGTTTGTTTTTTTCTTTTCAGTATTCATTTAAAAAAAAAAAGTTAATTTAATTTGTGCAGCTTTTAATAGGAGTGGGAATCACCAGAGGCCTCACGATACGATATCATCACGATTCTTATGTCACGATACAATATATAATATATACAAATACTTTTTTTTAGCTTCAAATTTTTTCAAATGATGTCCCCAAAAGAAAACTTTGTCATCATCTGTTCTATCTAAAAAGATACATGTCTCTGTTTGTTCATCTCACTTAAATGTTATTGCTGCAAAATGGGATTGTCAAGCAGACAGACTGACCAACACATTTATCATAAAAGCTCCATACTTGGCGTCTGTGTATCTATACAGTATTGCCACGGAAAATATTGTGATACACAACTGTATCAATTTTTTTTTTTTTTTCCCCACCCCTAGCTTTTAATATATCTTGCTCCATTAAAGAGAGAAAAAAACATTTTGGGAATTATGAAAGAAATATACCTTTTGTGTGCAAAGCTATAATCAAAATGTCATTTAACTGTGGTTAAGCAGAGAGAATAGACTATTTTCCTTTTAAGATTAGTCATGAAAAATCAATCTGCATGGATTGCCTGCAAGTTTTCATTTTGATTAAGCAGAAAAATGGTTTTCAGGGTGTCCCATGGTGGATCTAATTTGTTTTATTCCCTTCTATTCTGTTGCCCATGCCTACACTGGAACATCAATGCTGCAACAATATGCTGTCCATCCCAACTGTGTGTCTGTTCGTATGTTAATGTGCATTTTCTGATTCCACGGTGCCGTCCCTCTCTTACTTTACATCCCCTCCCTAGGTTTGACGTTTGACATCTACGAGGACCAGATCACGGCTCTGCTGGGACACAGCGGGGCGGGAAAGACCACCCTCATGAACATCCTGTGTGGCATCTGCCCGCCCACTAACGGCTCTGCCACCATCTACAACTCCCCCGTAGCAGAGATTGCAGACGGGCCTGAAATGAAGCAGCTGGTGGGAATTTGCCCCCAGTTCAACATCATCTTTGATGTGCTCACTGTGGAGGAGCACCTCAGGATATTCGCAGCCATCAAAGGGATCCCGCCCTCCAACATCGATGCTGAGGTAATTAGGGCAGCAATTAACGATTATTTTAATTTGTTTAATTGTCGGTTATTTTCTCCATTAAAGGTCCCATGGCATGAAAATTTCACTTGATGAGGTTTTTTAACATTAATATGCATTCCCCCAGCCTGCCTATGGTCCCCCAGTGGCTAGAAATGGTGATAGGTGTAAACCGAGCCCTGGGTATCCTGCTCTGCCTTTGAGAAAATGAAAGCTCAGATGGACCAATCAGGAATCTGCTTCTTATGAGGTCATAAGGAGCAAGGTTACCTCCCCTTTCTCTGCTTTGCCCGCCCAGAGAATTTGGCCAACCCATGAGAGAGAGACATCATGGCTTTCAAACGAGAAAAGTGGCAGTTGGTCAAGGCCACACCCCCACCCTCCACCTTGCCCCCCCCTCTCTCCTCCTCAATAGCTACAGACACAGAAATGGTACATCCTAAGGAAAGCTCATTGTGGGGCTGGTTCTAGTGGCTGTAGTTCTGCAACAAGGCTGAATTTCGGGAAAGAGACTTCAGATACAGTATTAGGGGACCACTAAGGTCTATATAAAAGAGACTTCAGATACAGTATTAGAGGACCACTAAGGTCTATATAAAAGAGACTTCAGATACAGTATTAGGGGACCACTAAGGCCTATATAAAAGAGACTTCAGATACAGTATTAGGGGACCACTAAGGTCTATATAAAAGAGACTTCAGATACAGTATTAGGGGGACCACTAAGGTCTATATAAAAGAGACTTCAGATACAGTATTAGGGGGACCACTGAGGTCTATATAAAAGAGACTTCAGATACAGTATTAGGGGACCACTAAGGTCTATATAAAAGAGACTTCAGATACAGTATTAGGGGACCACTAAGGTCTATATAAAAGAGACTTCAGATACAGTATTAGGGGACCACTAAGGTCTATATAAAAGAGACTTCAGATACAGTATTAGGGGACCACTAAGGTCTCTATAAAAGCATCCAAAGAGCACCATGTCATGGGACCTTTAATGGATTAGTTGTTGGGTCTCTAAAATGTCAGAAAATGGTGAAAAATGTGGATCAGTGTTTCCCATAAAACCCCAAGATGACATCCTCAAATGTCTGGTTTTGTCCACAACTCAAAGATATTCAGTTTACTGTCACAGAGGAGAGAAGAAACTAGAACATATTCACATTTAACAAGCTGCAATCTGAGAAGTTTTTACTTTTCTTTCATAAAAAAATCACTCAATGACACGATTATCAAAATAGTTTGCAATTCATTTAATAGTTGACAACTAATCGATTGATTGCAGCTCTAGATGTGATGATCTAAACTAGCCTGGTTGACACCAGACCCTTCTCAGCTGTAACTGAGCATGGGTCTGGGGAAGGTTCATTCACAGCCCATTTCCAAAGGGGGCGTCACCAACGGAAATTAGAAATGGGCTTGAATGGGCTCTTGGCCAGACGGTCTTGCAGAGAAAATCTCAAATATGCTGGAAGTTCGTCAGGGTTTTCCCAGGGAAGATCTAAACACTTCTCAGGCTTATTGTTGGGTTTTGTTTCAAGGCCTATTTTGTTCAGCTTTTTGTCCAAAATAGTTTAAATGCATGATCTTAGATGGCTTATTCAAAAATGCCGTGTGAGATTGACTGGTTAAACAGTTTGAGAGTGACAGGTGATTTCTCCCCCCTATCCTACCCTAATAGGTTACCAAAGTGCTGAAGGATCTGGATTTGGAGAAGATCATGACTGCTCAGGCCAAGAATCTGAGCGGAGGCCAAAAGAGGAAACTCTCCGTGGGTATCGCCATTCTCGGAGATCCTAAGGTACCTGGAGCGAGTGCTTTATACCATTAATCATTTCCTTGAGTTTGATTTTGTGTGTATCCTGGTCTCACTCTGCCTCTAGTTATTAGTAATTCTCCCACCAGTCCTAGCAGTATAACCGCTTGGGTCCATTCTGAGCAGTTGGCATTAGGGTTGGGTATCGTTTGGATTTTTTCCGATACCGGTGCTAACTCGATACCTTTTTTTAAAGGAACACGCCGACTTATTGGGAATTTAGCTTATTCACCGTAACCCCCAGAGTTAGACAAGTCCATACATACCGTGTGTGCTGTAAGGCTGTCTGACGGCTCCAGCGGCATCAGGCCAGCACAGAACATGCAGGTGAATGGTTCCAGTAATCTTACTGCTCCAAATAAGTGACAAAATAACGCCAACATGTTCCTATTTACATGTTGTGATTTATAGAGTCACAGCGTGTACAAAAAACAAGGTAACATGAGACACAGCCATCTTCTAACAGTAAACAAACCGGGAACTATATTCTTAGGCAGAAGAATATAGTACTTTGGCGGAGTGATATGCTCGCAGGAAGCCTGTCTGAGAATATAGTTCCCGGTTTGTTTACAGTTAGAAGATGGCTGTGTCTCATGTTACGTTGTTTTTTGAACACGCTGTGACTCTACAAATCACAACATGTAAATAGGAACATGTTGGCGTTATTTTGTCACTTTTGTCACAATTTGGAGCAGCAGGCTAGTTGGAACCAGTTACCTGCAGGATCTGTGCTAGGCTAAGCTAATGTTGGAGCCGTCAGACAGCGTTACAGCACGCACGGAGATGAGAAGGGCATGTATGGACTTGTCTAACTCTGGGGGTTACGGTGAATAAGCTATAGTCCCAATAAGTCGGCGTGTTCCTTTAAAACTGTGCCAATGCCTGAACCAATACTTTTAAAAAGATTTAAATAACTTTGAATGCACCACAAGACTGGTGAGGCGACTTTCAAATAAAGGTACCATCTGTGTTGTTTTTCTGACAACAGCAGCAGCAGACTGTCGTACATCCCGCTGTAGGAAACCTCTTCAGTGAAATACAGTCACACACAGTCGCACCGTTTAGCTGTCAGCATTTTAACCGTGTTTAATCCAGCTGCTAGCTAATGGTAGGCTAACGTTACCTGCTGTCAAGTGTAGTGTTAACTAGCGCCACGTGCAGTGGTGGAATGTAACCAAGTAAATTTACTCAAGTACTGTACTTAAAGGAGAACTCCGGGCAATTTTTACATTAATATTGATCGCTATAAATATGTGAATACTGTCGATGGCAAAAAAAAAAAACAGAATCGGTCTTAGCAAACTGGAGTTGCTGCAGCTAATGCCCATAGGTCCCAGTTAGCTAAAACTGTAGTTTTGGGGGCATAACAAAGAGTGCCTTTGAGCCTCTTAACAGACACAAAATGCAATTCAAATGTTTGTGCAACATGAACAGTGCTCTTACGTGACAACAAGATGTGTTTTCAACTCCTAACTCCTGCCGGTTGCTAGCTCGCCGTGCTAGCTGGTAGTGGAGTGCGTTCAGCCGGGCAGGCCTTTGTGATAATCCACCTGCAGCAGTTCCGTGTGTATTTGTAGCATATATATATCCATCTTGTGTGTGCTCCATCTGCCGTTGGTGAGTAGGAGTATCGGCAGTGGCGATCTGTGTGTTAGTTTCGGCCGGTGTCCCTGCTTCTGCTTCCTCCCCGCCCTCCTCGCTTGCCGCGGCGAACAACAATCCAACGAGCGCCCGCTGGTCTGGTGGATGTCCTCTAGAAAGCCGTTGGTGCCTTTCGCAGCGAAAAAGTAAATCACATCAGCATCATTGAGCCAATAAGCATGCAGCATGCTTCTACCAAGATCTAATAATGCTGCTGATTGGCTGTCTAACGTTAGACGTCGTAGAGACACGCAGGAAAAACTCGACGTTACACAGTGACGGGGCTCACTAGGGCTGCTCCCTCTTAGTCGAT
The DNA here is from genome assembly GCA_025617405.1 of Perca schrenkii. Lineage (NCBI taxonomy): Eukaryota > Metazoa > Chordata > Actinopteri > Perciformes > Percidae > Perca > Perca schrenkii. The sequence goes on from CM046807.1 coordinate 1,142,548, forward strand.
TAGTCGACTAATCGGTCATTTTGGTCTTAGTCAACTTAGATCTCTTTAGTCCTTTAGTCATGTTTGATGCTTTTTTCATGCTGAATGACTTATTTCCAAGAAACGTACGAGCACATCTCTGGTAAACACAAGAATTAAAGTGGTGCTTTAGCAGGACTCTTTGTGGAGAAACTCAGATTTACAGATCTGTCGATTAAATCAACTAATCGATTAGTCGATACAGTTGAAGGATTGTTAGTCGACTAAGAATTTCTTTAATCGAGCACAGCCCTAGGGCTCACATAGTAGGAGCTGATAAATAAATAAAGGATTTGTGCCGTAATGTGCAATGTTGTAATTCTTTTTGATTTAAAAAAATTGGTATCGACAACCGTATCGTTCAGGAACCAGTATCCAAGTCACGGTATTGGTATCGGTATTGAAGTTTTTTTTAACAATACCCAGTCCTAAATGAGGCACTGTTTTGGTCCGGTAGATACCGGTCGTTAAGGTACCGGTGCCGTATTAGCACCGGGTCTCTGTTACCAACCCTAGTCTGCATCGTGTTTGCTCCCATCAGATCCTGCTCTTGGACGAGCCCACAGCGGGCATGGACCCCTGCTCCAGACACCAGGTGTGGTCGCTGCTGCAGAGCCGGCGAGCCGGCAGAGTCACGGTCCTCAGCACACACTACATGGACGAGGCGGACATTCTTGCCGGTAAGAACTCTCTCGGTTACACAACCGGCACCGAAACCATTAGGCAGAAATCATCCCATCTTAGAAATGAAAACGTTTAGATTTAGCCTTGCCATTGATACAGTTTAAAAGTCCAAATTAATTTGATTTTGATTAAATAATTTAGTGCATTGCACCTGTGCTGTTGATTTATTACGCAGTGTTTGAGTGTAATGAACGAGTCTATGAGAGATTCAAGGATTCACCAAAGTCCTCAAGCTTTGAAGGTCCCATGGCATAAAAATTTCACTTTATGAGGTTTTTTAACATTAATAAACCGAGCCCTGGGTATCCTGCTCTGCCTTTTGAGAAAATGAAAGCTCAGAATGGCTGATCTGGAATCTTCCCTTTATGACATCATAAGGGGAAAGGTTACCTCCCCTTTCTCTGCTTTGCCCGCCCATGAGAAAGAGAGAGACATCATGGCCTGCAAACAAGTGAAGCATGGCAGTTGGTCAAGGACATCCCACCACCCTCAGATACAGTATTAGGGGACCACTAAGGTCTATATAAAAGAGACTTCAGATACAGTATTAGGGGACCACTAAGGTCTATATAAAAGAGACTTCAGATACAGTATTAGAGGACCACTAAGGTCTATATAAAAGAGACTTCAGATACAGTATTAGGGGACCACTAAGGTCTATATAAAAGAGACTTCAGATACAGTATTAGAGGACCACTAAGGTCTATATAAAAGAGACTTCAGATACAGTATTAGGGGACCACTAAGGTCTATATAAAAGAGACTTCAGATACAGTATTAGGGGACCACTAAGGTCTATATAAAAGAGACTTCAGATACAGTATTAGAGGACCACTAAGGTCTATATAAAAGAGACTTCAGATACAGTATTAGGGGACCACTAAGGTCTATATAAAATAGACTTCAGATACAGTATTAGGGGACCACTAAGGTCTATATAAAAGAGACTTCAGATACAGTATTAGGGGACCACTAAGGTCTATATAAAAGAGACTTCAGATACAGTATTAGGGGACCACTAAGGTGTATATAAAAGCATCCAAAAAGCAGCATGTCATAAGACCTTTTAAATTCTGCTCCTAGCAATTACAAATAAGCAGCTTCAAGGTGTTAATCTTTAGTGCCAATTTTCTCCAGTTTTTTATTTATAGTGAAGGTTTTTTTACTCTTACAGTTGACATTATTCATGTCAGCATCTGATGCTGATAAGTATCACTTTGAAGACATAGTTTCTAGCCCGCTTCAGTTTAACAGTATCACAGAATTTGTTGTTATTGTTAAACACAGATGCTTTTTTTCTTTTTCAGATCGCAAAGCTGTGATCTCTCAGGGACAGCTGAAGTGCGTCGGCTCTTCTCTGTATCTCAAGATCAAGTGTGGTGTTGGATATCATCTCAGGCGAGTAGATTTTACGTCCCTGGTGGTAGTTTATTGTTTCAGCTTTCATGTGCTGGAAAACTGCTACAAGTCACAGACCAGTGAGCCATTTTTGGATATTTAAAAATCTTAGTGGCCTATTGGTGAACAATTTTATAGATGGCCTGATACGTTTATAAAATCCTGTACGAATCCTACAAGAGACAAACAAAACATTGACGACATGTGATAATTAGGTACTTAACTCAAACAAAACCCTTTTACTGTCACAGAGAACTGAAGAAACTAGAAACTATTCACATTTAAGAAGCTGGAATCAAAGAATTCTGTATTTTTTTTTCATAAAGAAATATTCAAGCTGATTAATTGATTATCAAAAAAGTTGGTTGATTAATTTGCAGCTCTAGTAACAATATACTTAAAGAATAATTCAACAGATTTTGCTACGGCATATTGAGCATTTTACTTGAGTACATGTATAATATATTTATCTATTTTATCATAGGATATTATGGTTTGCATTTGTGGGGGGGTTGTGTCTATATGTGTTATTAACGGGTATGGATTTTCCTGCTATGAAAGCTTTGTTTTTTGTCTAATGAGCACACTGCACCAAATTCCTAGCAACTTTGTTGCATGGCAATAAAGTATTGAATCTCAAAGTATTGACTCTTGATTCTGAGACTTTAAAACACTCTTAACAACCTGTGTCAACCACATATAGGTATTTATTTAACTGGTCTCTTTTCCTCCCACGTAGAATGTCTATCAACGAGGGATGTGAAGCTGAAAATATCACGTCGCTGATCAAGCAGCACGTTCCCAAGGCTACGTTGTCCCGCCAACACGAGGCAGAGTTGACATTCACGCTGCCGTTTGAGAGCATTGACACATTTTCAGGTCAGATCACACTATCTTTGTACATTTTATTTGCCAAGTATACTTACATACACAAGGAATTTGACTTTGGTAGGTGTTAAAACTCTATACATTCAACAAATAGACATGTAGTAGTAAACATTCAGTAGACAAATAATAATATAGAAACATACTTTACAATAGAGACAACCATATACATATGGGCACATATCAACATAATATACAAATAAGGCATAATATTAAGACAAGTACACATGGAGTGGGATGTAAAGTGCAAAAGGTAATAGTGCAAAGTAGTGTGCAAGATTCATATTGGAATGATGAGTATGTAATGTGTAGAGAAGTGGGTGAGTGGCCAAAGTGGGGATGACCCCACTTAGCTTTCTCTGACTGGGTGATATGGAGATAATCAGATATCACGATATTCTTGACCAAATACCTCTATCGATATTGCGGTGATATTCTATGGTTGATAATTGGTGCTTTAACAAAATATCTTCCCACTTAGATTTTAGATGAATAATCATCAGTAATGTGGACATAATGTCTAAGTGGGAAAAGGCAAATATTGGTGCTTTTCCATTACCAGTACCTACTCGCCTCGCCTCGCCTTTTTTTGGTTTTCCATTACGAAAAAAAGTACCTGGTACCTGCTAACAGATACTTTTTTTCGCACCTCCTCAGTCGAGGTTCCAAGCGAGCTGAGGCGAGCTGAGAAGGTGACGCGAAACCCTGCAGGCTGCTGACTGGTCGGAAAGAATCGTCACTGATCACTGCATTGCCAGCGACAGACGGCATTTTTAAATAGTTTAGCCAGCGGTGGTTTTTTGCTGCCGGAGGCTCCACGCAGAGCTTTCTCCGTAGCATACAAGTGGCCTGATGGTTATACTGGTGCGCTGGTGTGTGTAATGTGTGATGTGTGTGTGTCGAGTCGCCGTATGTGTGCGTGTGGGAAGCTGGTGAGCGAGGGAGAAGTGAGAGAGTGACGGCGATTATCTCCGCAGCGAGTAGCGACTCTAGAGTCATATATATGTGAGAGTAGCGACTCTAGAGTCATATATATGTGAGAGAAACAAAGCGAGTAGTGACTCTAGAGTCATATATATGTGAGAGAAACCAAGCGAGTAGCGACTCTAGAGTCATATATATGTGATCACGGTGGGAAATCTGGAGCAGTAAACGTTAACTCTTTGATATCATGTTGTTCACGGAGACAGAGAACCAGGAAATGCGGCGGGGATTTGTCAATGGGAAAACCAAGCTACTAAGCCACGCCCACGGCAGTCGCTATGACGACCAGCCACGCTGAGGCGATTCTTAAAATCTGCAATGGAAAACGGACGCGAGGCGAGTAGAGGCGAGGCGAGGCGAGTCGAGTAGGTACTGGTAATGGAAAAACACCATAATAGAACAGCTAGAACAGTCTGGTAAGTTCAGAAAATGACATCACTTAACTTGTAATGTAGCGTTTAAAACCAGGAAAAGACGATACTTATGTCATATCACGATATTACGATATCCAAAATCTAACACGATATCTAGTCTCATATTACGATATCGATGTAACATCGATACATTGCCCAGCTCTACTGCCAGCCCTCTCTCTGTCTACACAAACCCTACCAAGACAAATGCTAAAGCAATGACTCATTTGTGACTGTTAACTGCAGCAAGTGCTGACTATTAATATGTCATTCGTAGGCTTGTTCTCGGAGCTCGACGGTGAACCCAAACTGGGAATTGCCAACTATGGGGTTTCCATGACAACACTGGAGGATGTGTTTCTTCGATTGGAGTCCGAGGCTGAAGTGGACCAAGCTGGTGAGTGTGTTACCAAAACAGCGTTACATAAAGAAAATCCCAGACTACTTTCTAATTCAATAAAATGACCGTCTGTACAGTGTTTCCTTTAGGATTCAGGTCTGTCTGAACAACAGCCCCCACAATGGGCCCAATAACCTCTGAATAGTTCTACTTGTTAAATTGCAATGTGACCGGCAGGATAATTTAAAAGGCAACCGCCTACATTGCCCTATTTCTGATACCGTGGCGGCAGACATTTTGCCATGGCGGGCCGCCACTACAAAATCAACATAGAGGAAACACTGCTTTGTGTTTAATGTCTTCAGACTAAAGTAGGACTGGGGCGATGCTTTTGTCCCGATTTTGATTCTTTCACGGTACAGATGCAGACGGTGCCGATTGGATTTGTGTTGCGATTTCCATTCATTGCGATTCTAGAGGTATTGCGATTCGATAGTATTGAGTGTTGCAATTTTCTTTTGCTTCTAGAGACAATATATCATGAGATATTTCTTAAAATGAAATAGTTTTCTAAGAAGAATGACTGACAGTCTGACATTTATTTCATATCTAAAGAAGAACATAACATGGATTTTCTGCTTCCAGTCTGTTTTGCAGGAGACGGATATGATGTAGTAGACATCGGCGGTACGGTATAAACAGTTAATATTTAGGTCAATCATTGGTTTAAAAAAAAAAAAAGAATTAATAAAAAATATAGATTCTGGGGAAATCACGATTTAGAGCTGTAATGTTTCCAAATAGTGCTGTACAACTGATTGTCTCAGAAAAAATTGCAATTAATAATATACTGTAATTGTCTCTTTCAGTCAAATTTAAAGATATTTATTTATTTATTTATTTATTTATTTATTCATTCTTTTATTTTTCAAACAAATTAAAGTTTTGAATGAATCCCATGATCCATCTTTTGGTTATATATTTAACTGTCATGTGACCAAGGTAATGTAATAACACAAGTACACCGCCTATGAAGTAAAAAACACCTCTTTATTATCATAAACATAGTATTTTTTTCTTAAATAAATGCACTTGTGGGGGTGGGGCTTAGGAGACAGTTTTGGGCTTTACCTGAAAGGGGGGAGGGACTGAGAAGTTGTTGATGTTCACATTTTTGGGCTAAGTCCTGGATCTTCTCAATCCTACCTACGGCACCTTTTTAAACAAAGAAACGCTGATTACTTACTTAAAGAATATTGCGATTAGACAATTATGTAATAATTGTGACATAACTAATCACAATACATACAATAATAGATTTTTCTTCCCCACCCCTAGACTACAGTGTGTTTAATCGGGAGCAGACAGAGGATGAATGTGACAACGCCTCTCTGGACGACACAGACCAGCGGCTGCTGACCTTCTCCGACAGCAAATCAGACGTGGTGTCGGGTCACGCTCTGTGGCAGCAGCAGTTCAGCACCGTGGCCTGGCTGCACATGCTCAACATGCGCCGGGAGAGGAAGGCCTTGGTTTACACGTGAGTCTTCAGAGACAAAACCATTTCTTTCTTTTTTTTATACTTTCTTTTTTCCAGGTTTTTATACAACAAACGGGTAGCAGCAAAACAGAAAATGCCAGTAAGTATGGTTACAGTATGATGAGACAATATAAATCAAATGTTAGCCACGTAGTACCTTTACTGGAGTAAAAGAAACAACAACAAAAAGGAAAAGCGGGAAAAGAAAAAACAGAAAAGGCACACACGCGTGCGCACATGAACACAGGCGGGCACGTGTTCACTTACGCCCATATGTCCAAAAAATCAAAACATACTTCTATTTGCACACACGCACTTGCGCACATATACAAGAATGAAACATGAGAGAACTGTGGGGAGACGAAACCATTTTTGAAAACGAGATCCAGTTTCAGGTCAATCGTTCGGGACTGAGACACTGAACTTGTTGTCAGACATGACACTGTTACAGAAAACAGATTTTTTACAAATATAGTATTAAAATTACAGCAAATTAGGGATTGACCGATACTCGTTCAAGGCCGATACAGATTATTAGTAGTTAATAAAACCGATATTTGGAACCGATATGCATATACAGTGAAAATGAAAATCTTTTAAGTCAAAATTAGGATTTTGGAATGTTACAAACTCCAACACAAAACTGTTTAAATGCTTTAAAGGATAACTACTGCTTTTTTTCAATGTAAGTTAATAGGGCAATTGTCCAGCTTGTATTTACCTTCACAAAAGTGCTTGTTTTGCCGCTGACAGACTCAGATTAATATTCGAAGTGTCTGACTACATTATGGAAAGGATTTCTGAGGAGGTCGACCTTTCTGTTAAAGAGTAAGATCCTTTTTATAAAAATAAAAAACATCTGCGAGATTGCATTCGCTAAACACAGACAGTAGTCTAAAATAAACTGTAATTTAAACAATCGTAAAATACACTTCATTCAAAGTCGACAGAGACAAAATAAATCTATGAAAAGCCATTTTGGGTCGTCTTTCCACTTTTCCAACCATCCCAAGTCTAGTTTTGGTTGAAATAAACACATAGTTTACCGATTTTACATGTGACAATATGTTGGCTCTATACACGCATTATACACATATTGGTGTGTCTGGTGGGTTTAGCGCTAGTGACCTCAGACCCGTTTCTGGTTAAACAGAAAGGTCTCAAAGAGGTTTTAAAGGTCTATCTCTGAAGGGATCCTTTCCATAATGTTGTCAGACACTTAGAATATTAATCTGAGTCTTTCAGTGGCAAAAAAAAGCACTTTTAGTGGACCAAATTGACGATGCAAATTTGCCCCATTGGGTTAACGTTGCATTGCAGCCCGGTCTGTGGCTGCCGGTTACAGTGTTCACTCTTAGTACTGGACCAAGATTGTTGTTCCTATCAGTCACTTACACACAAAAACATAAGCAAATAGGGTCCAGGTTGAAAATATCAGTAGTTACCCTTTTTAAGAAAAAACCGAAGCAGAGGGACAGATACAGATTTGTACTTTTTAATTCAGTAACTTTATCGGTTATCGGGCAAATAAAACGCAGATACAGATAATCAGCAAACTGCCAAAAAACGGCATGAACTTCTTAATCAAGTAAACGGACATAAAATATATTATCCTCATAGAATATAAAGACAGCTGATCAAATATCTGATTGAAATAAATTGATGGATCTACAGCATATTGTCTCTCTAACCCTAACCCCCTCCATTCCCCTGCAGCCTGGCCTTGTTCTTGGTGTTTGTTGCTGCTGTGCTGGTCCTATCTCTGGCCACAGGAAACATCCAGATACACTCCCCGGACCGCCAGTTTCTGCCTGTTTACCTCCTCAAAAAGAACCAGTCGCCACGGAGATACGCCACCAGCCTCCTGGTTCAGAACTCCACAGGTGAGTCCACTTGAGATTTTCTAAAGGCTAAGATTTTGTCTTGTTCCTGGGAGGGCTACAAGCTGATAGGTTCATGTTTTACCGTTTGTTTTTTTATTATTATTTTTATAAGGTGTCCTCTCAATTAGACTTCAGATCTCATTTCTTTCAGAAAGTGCTTCATGCTGTAAATATTGTGATGGGATACTATCTGCTGTACAACTGTTAACTTACACTGCAACAGGAATCGATAAAAATTGTCCCACATGTGCGATTCTCACCGACCGCCTTGACGATGACCCTCTGAATAATCATTTATTCTCACTCCCACTCTCTCCATTTTGAACTCCTTGGGCCCCGATCAGACAGAGCCCCCTTTAGAAGCCTGGCGTGGCTTTTTGTAATTGTATTCAATGAGAGTAAAGCGTTTTTGCTCGCTGTTTTTGAACTGCCTCGGGTTGTTTTGCAGAAGGGCCCTGAATGCCTCGATTTGAAAAAAACTTAAACTCAGAGCGGGAACAAAGTGCCCGACCGTCATTTAAAGGAACACGCCGACTTATTGGGAATTTAGCTTATTCACCGTAACCCCCAGAGTTAGACAAGTCGATACATACCCTTCTCATCTCTGTGCGTGCTGTAACGCTGTCTGACGGTTCCAGCAGCATCAGGCCAGCACAGAACATGCAGGTGAATGGTTCCAGTAATCCTACTGCTCCGAATAAGTGACAAAATAACACCAACATGTTCCTATTTACATGTTGTGATTTATAGAGTCACAGCGTGTACAAAAAACAACGTAACATGAGACACAGCCATCTTCTAACTGTAAACAAACCGGGAACTATATTCTCAGGTGGAAGAATATAGTACTTGGGCGGAGTGATATGCTCGCAGCAAGCCTGTCTGAGAATATAGTTCCCGGTTTGTTTGCTGTTAGAAGACGGCTGTGTCTCATGTTACGTTGTTTTTGTACACACTGTGACTCTACAAATCACAACATGTAAATAGGAACATGTTGGCGTTATTTTGTCACTTTTGTCACAGTTTGGAGCAGTAGGCTAGTTGGAACCAGTTACCTGCAGGATCTGTGCCAAGCTAAGCTAATGCTGGAACCGTCAGGCAGCGTTACAGCACGCACAGAGATGAGAAGGGTATGTATCGACTTGTCTAACTCTGGGGGTTACAGTGACTAAGCTAAATTCCCAATAAGTCGGCGTGTTCCTTTAACTCCACTGAGAAGTAATGGTTGGCTGAGGACAGGTGTTTTTGATGGTGGCCTAGCAAGAGCAAAAACTAACGATGCAACTGGTCTGATCGTAGGGTTTTCAACAAGAAAGGCTGTGTGCGCTCTCTCTGATAGAGTTTTTCTTGCATGTGGGTCAGCATTGCTTTTTTTCTTGTGCCAACAGGCTCTGATATTTCTGACTTCATCCACAACCTGGAGTCTCAGGACATCCAAGTGGAAATGATGAAACACAGCGACTACATGTCCGCAGCTCCCCACAGCGCCGCCATCAACGTAACCGGATCCAGCAAGGTCATTAATTTATTATTGGACCGATTTGAATTTAGTTTTTGATACCAGATATTTGATGAAACAGGAGAGAGAGCATCAGATGTGGGCTCACCTCCACCTACAGTTGACGTGGTGTTCTCAGATGAAGGGCTCTTTGTTTGAGTGCTGCCGAGTCCTCGAGCAGAGATCCTTATATTTAGATGGAGTGGAGTTCAACTGTCAAGATGTGGCACTCTTTAACACTTTGTTTTCTGTCTGTGAACAGGGTTTCAGATACAGTGTTGCGTTCAACAGCACCACCGTTCACTCCTTACCCATGGCTGTCAATATACTAAGCAACGCTCTTCTGAAAGGTCTGAATGGTACTAAACCGATCAGAACCTGGACCAAACCATTTGATTATGTGAGTATTCGTTAGTTATTGTATTTATCCGGTTTTCCTTGTGCCATTTTAAATAAATGAAATGTTTCCATTGTGACATCCCTCAGCAAATCCCGGATGCCACGTCCTACGCTCTGGTTTACATAGAGGCCATCATACTGGGAATGCTTGCAGCTGGAATGCCTGCGTATTTCGCGATGGACCACACTCGAGACCGAGAGGTAATGTCTGAGTTACCAACAATCGTTTCATTTCACAAAGGGAAGAAATATTGCACTTCACTGCACGGACACACACAGCTTTGACTAAGTTGGTTCATTTCTAAATTTGGAGTTGTAACTATAGTTTTGTACCAAAAAAAACAATAAGAGAGACAGAGAGAGAGGAGTGAATTTACTGCAAAGGGCTCTATATATGGAAATATATCATGCACTCCTTCTCTGACATGCATCATTTTTAAAGAATTTTTTTGTGGCTCTTGGACAGCTTTATTGGACAGTTTTTAAGAAGCAGAGAGCAGCAGGACACATGAAAGAAGGGGATCACGTATGACAGAAGTACGTCATGTTTATGTGATTTGTGTTAGATACAAAGTCACCAGAAGATTCTGTACATTGGTGCCCCTGTCCCCCTCCTGTAGTGCACAAAGCAACTCATAACAATTAGTTAGATTTTTAGATTAGAGAGATTCCTTTCTATTCCTCTGCCGTGTCTGTTACTGCTGGCTTTCCCAAAGATTTCCGGTCCTGATTAGTACGGCTGGGTACTTGTCAAAACGATTCGATTCAGATTCACAATGTCCCGATTCGATTCTATATTTCTCTATGAATTTCAGTTACAATACCAGTTTAGCTTGGATATAAAAAGGATTCTCTGAGAACTTATGCGGTATATTGTACAAGCAAGAACCAACCCTCAAATATGTTTTATAATGCTCCATGTTGATGTTTACATTAACAATTGACCCCCAAAAAGTTAGGTTAAAGTACTTTTTACTTATACATCCATGGTGAAAAGGCATATATTCAAAGATCAATTTCTGAATTTTGGAGAATCGATTATTTTAACGAAGCCCTGGCAAGAAACACAATCGGGCTTCTCGACTTCTGAATCAGCTCACTCAATAAAAGATCGATTTGAATTGGAGAACTGATCATTTTAACCAAGCCCTACTGATTTATTAATGTAATAATACAGTAAATAAATTGGTCCATATCTTCATTTGTGTGTATATTTGCCTGTTTTCTTTTCTCCCCTCAGATCAAGTGTCGCTCTACACTGCGTATCTCGGGTCTGGTGCCGTCAGCCTACTGGTGCGGCCAGGCCGCCGTGGACATCCCCTTCTATTACCTCATCCTCTGCTCCATGAGCATCGTCCTCTTCTCATTCCACTCTGGGAACCTGCTCACGTCCAGCAACCTCACCGCTGTGGTCCGTACTGCCGTTTACACGGGATGCCTCTCGCATACATCACACAAGATTATTATTATTATTATTATTATTATTATTATTATTATTATTATTATTATACAGTTGTGCTCATATTTTAATTCCAAAGGAAAAGGGAACTTTATCAGGATGCATAGTATCCTGGATCCATTAAATAACTGGCCTTTCAAAATAAACATCTGCCTGCCTCTATGGGAATTTAACATAGGGGTGGACTGACTTATGCCCCCTGTGTTTTAAGGAAGAACATTTATTTATTTATTTACGATACATTATTCATTCACAAAGAAAATTTGTGTCCTTCAAGGTTGGATTTTTCCTCATTTTTGTATTAAAGGCATTAAGATCAATTTCCAAAAGATGTTTTTTTGATTCCTCTTTGTAATCAACTTTAGCATGGGTATTTAAACTTATGAGCACAACTGTATGTACCACCCCTTGGTTTAAAAAAAAAAAAAAAGAAATTATCTTAATTTCTGAATAAAGGACTCCCTCTTCATTCCACCTTTTTGATTAAGCCGCTAAAAATTTTAAAAATCAAAACCAAATGCATGATGCAATTAATATTGATGTAGTCTATATACACAACGTTCCACTTCCGTGAGGACTCTGGTTAACTGCTCCTCAGATCTCTGCAGGGTAAATCCAGACAGCTAGCTAGACTATCTGTCCAATCTGAGTTTTCGGTTGCACGACTAAAACTACTTCTGAACGTTACGCATGTTCCACCAAAACAAGTTCCTTCCTGAGAATATTTTGCAGAGGCACCGCTGCTTTTCTCCGGCGCTTAACGGCGCCCAAGACTATTGTGATTGGTTTAAAGAAATGCCAATAAACCAGAGCACGTTTTTCTCCCATCCCAGAATGCTGTGTGGACTAGCCAGACCTTCCTCCGCAGCGCTGTGGAGGAAGGTCTGGCTATGCAAGACTAATATTGCTGGTAATATTCATGGAACATAAAGAAGTCCCTTTTTCATGACGTGTCTCCTCCCCTCTCTTAGGTCCTGTGTACTGTTGGCTTCGGTCCAGCCGTGATCCTCTTCACTTACGTTTTTTCTTTCGGCTTCGCCCGAGTCCAGAGCAACAGAGATTTCTTCTCTGTCATCTCCATGATGGTAAGGCGGGATGCCATGTGTATACACAATGAAAATGCACGTGTAACCAGCGTCCAAAACATGAACTTCAAACAGCACCATAAAATGTGTTCCTGAAATCCTTGAGATGAATAACTGTGATCACAATACCTAAAATAAACCGTAACGGGGCTTATTATTTTGACTGTACATTTGATGATCCTGAAAGAGCTTCCGGTTTAGTTCAATTCTGGTCTATCTAATCATCGTCTTTTGGGTGTTATCTGACTGAGTGACTTATTTCTCAGGTGTGTGTGGTGTCAGCCTCGCTGGTTCAGTTGTCCTTTGTGAACGACAGCCCTGGGTTGACCAGAAACCTGCACAACGCCCTGTGTTTCTTCAACCCTCTTTACCCTCTCATGGGCTGCCTCAACTGCATCACCAAGGTAGGAGCTTCACCAGGGCAACCAGTCAGTCCTTTCAGTGGTTTCTCTGTCTGCAGTTTTGTCTTAAAACCTGCATCCAACTTTATTTCAGACCACATGATGTGGAAGGGATGAACCCATTGAAAATGAACACCAACTTTCCAACAGTTCCATGCAGATTTTAGTTTATTTTAGCCTCTTTTTTTTTAACACATGGTTTTGGTTCTCTGGCTGCAAATACTGTACTGTAGACTGTATGATTAAAGGGTAACTACCGATGGGAACAGCAATCTTTAACATTGGTCCAGTATTAAGTGAGATCACTGCAGTCGACAGCGGTGAAACAAGCTACAATGTAAGTTAATAGGGCAATTGTGCATCTTGTATTTACCTTCACAAAAGTGCTTGTTTTGCCGCTGACAGGCTTATGTGTTGGAACCAACCCATCCAGAGAAGCCTTTTCTATTGATTTATGATGTATTGCAAATACATTTTAACTTGTTCATATAGAATAGTTCAGGGTGCTTTAGTTGGACCCTTAAAAGTAAGCTTGCGAAGATGTCAAAGTGCCAGCTGTTTCTTTTTAAGACAGTGGCTTCTATACGAGCAGGAGCGCCCTCACTGATGCTTTTTTTCTTGTTTACAGGCGACCTTCCTCCCCTCTCTGTATGAGGAGAACTTCTTGTGGAAGAACCTGCTCATTGCGGTTATAGCTGTATGTATCTAACTTTTAACTACGTTCAGTAAATAGAGACTGCAGAATGTGTGTTTTCAGCATTTTATTTTCTCATTTCTGTGCTCAGCCGTATCTCCAGTGCATCCTGCTGCTTTTCCTGCTCCGTTGGCTTGAGATCCGTTACGGTGGGAGGACGATGAAAAACGATCTGTTCTGCAGGTAATGATCAGATTTCAGGTCTTAAGTCAGATCACACGCTCCCTCGTTATTACTTCTTTTTTTTTTTACATATAGGTTTGTTTCATGTATTTCACATGAACCGTTCAAGCTTCGTAGTCTGAATTGAGACTCGTGTCAGTTCAACTTCATGACATAATGATGGAAGATTCTTTTGCATTTTCAGGATCTCATCCAAGTCAAAGCCCAAAGTGGAGAAAAATCCAGAAGAGGCGCTGAACGAGGATGAGGATGTTCAGATGGAGAAGGCCAGAGTGAGGGAGGCCCTCACCTGCCAGTCCTGCGAAGACGTAAGTGGATATCTAATCTTCTGGTACAAGAAAATAAGGAGCTGTTGAATCTTGTCACAGCGGGTGATCCAGATATGAGCCACTTTAACTGAAGAGTTTTTGACTGAGCTTAAAGGGATGGTTTGGATATTTTTCAAGTGGGCGTTGTTTTATCCATAGTCGGTGTGTTAGCTACAGTAGATGGCGAGTACCGACACGTAAGCTAAGCAATGTACTACTGTGGACGGGGGCAGCTGCTAAATGGATTTTAAAAACATCAATCAGTTGAAGTGTACGCTATATTAAAACAATTTACAGCACTTTACCTTGCTGTCAGACAGCCCTTTACGCTTAGCGGACCGAAGCTGTTATCTCTGCTCTCTATAAAGCCACCAGACTTCTTTCGTTTTATCTCGCAGAACACGGGACTTGCTGCTCTACCGCTGCCTCCATCAGTTAGTTTAAAGGTCCTATAACATGCTGCTTTTTGGATGCTTTTATTTAGGCCTTAGTGGTCCCCTAATACTGTATCTGAAGTCTCTTTTATATAGGCCTTAGTGGTCCCCTAATACTGTATCTGAAGTCTCTTTTATATAGGCCTTAGTGGTCCCCTAATACTGTATCTGAAGTCTCTTTTATATAGACCTTAGTGGTCCCCTAATACTGTATCTGAAGTATCTTTTATATAGACCTTAGTGGTCCCCCTAATACTGTATCTGAAGTCTCTTTTATATAGACCTTAGTGGTCCCCTAATACTGTATCTGAAGTCTCTTTTATATAGACCTTAGTGGTCCCCCTAATACTGTATCTGAAGTCTCTTTTATATAGGCCTTAGTGGTCCCTCTAATACTGTATCTGAAGTCTCTTTTATATAGACCTTAGTGGTCCCCCTAATACTGTATCTGAAGTCTCTTTTATATAGACCTTAGTGGTCCTCTAATACTGTATCTGAAGTCTCTTTTATATAGACCTTAGTGGTCCCCCTAATACTGTATCTGAAGTCTCTTTTATATAGACCTTAGTGGTCCCCTAATACTGTATCTGAAGTCTCTTTTATATAGACCTTAGTGGTCCTCCTAATACTGTATCTGAAGTCTCTTTTCTGAAATTCAGCCTTGGTGCAGAATTACAGCCACTAGAGTCAGACCCACAATGAGCTTTCCTTAGGATGTGTCATTTCTGTGTCTGTAGTTATTGAGGAGGAGAGAGGAGGGGGGCAAGGTGGAGGGTGGGCGTGTGGCCTTGCTCGTTTGAAAGCCATGATGTCTCTCTCTCATGGGTTGGCCAAATTCTCTGGGTGGGCAAAGCAGAGAAAGGGGAGGTAACCTTGCTCCTTATGACCTCATAAGAAGAAGATTCCTGATTGGTCCATCTGAGCTTTCATTTTCTCAAAGGCAGAGCAGGATACCCAGGGCTCGGTTTACACCTATCACCATTTCTAGCCACTGGGGGACCATAGGCAGGCTGGGGGAACGCATATTAATGTTAAAAAACCTCATAAAGTGACATTTTCATGCCATGGACCTTTTTAATTTGTTAGTTCCTAACCCTTTAAAACACCAAAGTCACACAACAACACTAACAGTGGTTGGAGTCTCCTTGGTGCATGTTTGGTGCTGCGTGATGGATAGATGCTGGTGTTCTCCAGATTCATAACTAATAATAACAGAAAACATAAGTAAAGGTGAGACTGTGATGAGGATGAGTAAACCCCCCTCCTGAGGGTCTGGGGTGTTACCTACCAAAGATATAAGCCTCTACTTAACCATAAAACAGTTATTGAATGGGTTTGAGGATTCTGGCTCTTCTGTGGTCTATTGCTGCGATACCTGTGCTTTGGGCTCGCTCCTTCGATGGTTCGAACACACACACACACAAACCAAGACAGTGATATATGATTTTATATTTATTTATTTTTTCTCTTTTTCTCTCTTTCTTTCCCTCTCTCTCCTTTACACATTAAAAGGAGAAAATAGTATGTATGTATGTGTGTGTATATATATGTATATAAAAGTATATGTGCATTTATGTTTATATCTTGTATGACCAACTAGCCTCACACACACCTTTATACATCCATCTGCATACACAGTTTTGCTGCTCCTGCGTTTTGCCTCGTTTGCTACATACCCAGCAGTTTGAACTTTTATCCCTTGTTTGTTTTGCCTTCTCTTTTTTTTTGCATTTTGTTTTTTGTCGTATGTCTCCGTCTTACCTTATATCACCTCTTTTGGCTTTTTATGTGTCCCTGTACTTGTCTTCTTTGTTCTGTGATCACTTACTTTCACCGTTAAGAAGTTAATTTGGTCTCTCTTCGCTGTGTCTCGTCCATTTAGAAACCCGCGGTGGTTGTGAGTAACCTGAGGAAGCAGTACAAGGGCAGAAGAGAAGGTTTTTCTCTGAATAAGAGTAGGAAAGTGGCCACAAAGAACATCTCTTTCTGTGTTCGCAAAGGTATGTTAAGTCTTTTTGTCAAGCGGACTAACGCTTTAATTGCATGGTAACCAGACATGGTGTGTTTGGACTGCTCCAATCCATGAGGAAACTTGTGACAGATATTCATTCAAAGTCTTCATTTTAGGAAAAATTGAACTGCTGTTTCTTCAGGTGAAGTTCTCGGACTGTTGGGCCCCAACGGAGCAGGAAAGAGCACCATCATGCACATGTTGTCAGGCGACACGGACCCCACTGCAGGCCAGGTACAGTGCACATAATACTGAAGCTACTCTCCTCTCGTCTCTATGGTGGAATATTGGTTTCTGATCCGCGTTCAAGACTTTTACTCACGTAACTTTCTGGGGTTAAATGAGTGAATGCATAAGTTCCACATCTGTGGTCGTCTCATCTGGAATTATCTTCAACTAAAACTTTAAAAACTTAAAGTAAATGTGTGGTAAACCTATTAATTAAATGTGTTTTTATATTGAGGTTGGGTTTAGCTGTACTTACACAAGTCTACATCAACTTAAAGGTGCCGTAGGTAGGATTGTGAAGATCCAGGACTTAGCCAAAAAATTTGAACATCAACAACTTCTCAGTCCCTCCCCCCTTTCCGCTAAAGCCCAAAACGGTCTCCTAAGCCCCTCCCCCCACAAGGGAGAAACCTCTGCAGCTCGTGCGCGGGGAAGGGGGAAGGGAGGATGTTATGAAAAGCGTGAGCAGTGATTGACACGCAGTTAGACACCCCCCCCCCCTGTCCCTGATTGTTGCATTTGAACAGGGAGCGGTGGATTTTTGCAAATCTCACTACAGGCTGTAGGTGGAGCCAGAGGAACTGGATTTTTTTTTATTATTATTATCCGCTACATGTAGTTCTACTGGAACATAGGGTCAGTTTCAGCAAATATGACAGAAAGTTAGTTTTATAAGTCTTACCTACTGCACCTTTAAAGACATATGATTAATGAACCTATGAATTTTAATGATTCTACTTCAACTGTATGTTTAAACAGTTTAATAGAATTTTATTAAATAACTGTGGTACATGTAACTGTAAAAGTCCAATCACTTAAATGATTCACATGGCTATAATTCTGTAATGTATTATAACCCACTTTTTTAGATGGAATGTAAAGAAATTCCTTATCCTAGGAAAATAAAGAGAGTAAGATTTAGTTTTTGGGCATTTCCGCCTTTAATCATCAGGACAGGTTGGATATGAAAGGGGAGAGAGAGAGGGGGAAGACATGCAGGAAATTGCCACAGGTCAGATTTGAACCCTGGGCCTCTGCGTCGAGGAATAAACCTCTATACATGGGCACACGCTCTACCAGCTAAGCTACCCGGGCGCCAAAGACGGACTGAGATTGATGGAAGCATCTGGAACATAATGTTGTCACTGACTGTCTGTTTTGCTTTGTCCAGGTGCTGATGGGGGACTATAGCACAGAGTTTCGTCCCGTGGACAGTCCTCTGGAACATGTGGGCTACTGTCCTCAGGTGGACCCTCTGTGGCCCCGGATCACCCTGCAGGAGCACCTGGAGATCTACGCTGCCATCAAGGGCCTGAAAGGACAGGACGTACCGGGGATCATCAAACGGTGAGCCTCGGCTCACTCTCATACACACGTTTACCACCATGACTGATTTAAATACATAAACATGACTGAATATTCAGCGTATGGAGTGGATGATAACAGGAACCTGTACGAACCTGTACTACAGGAACCTACTCCAGACAGAAAGCAAATGAATGTGCAAGGGGGAATAATCAAACACTTGGTTTACTGCCTCTTTAAATAGAATGACATTTAGTTTCCTAATGATGGAGGATATACAGGAATGCTCAGAGTAAAAGCTGCTGACTGTTCTGTGACTACTGTTGTTGTTGTTATTGTCAGTGTGGTGAATGCTCTGGAGCTAAAGGACCACTTGAACAAACAGGCCAAGACCCTGTCGGCCGGACTCAAGAGGAAGGTGAGAGCACGGTCCCCATTTGTTACTATAAAGTCCAAACCCAAAATATTAACTGGACTTATAATTTAAGAGTTGGACACATTTTGCCAGGTACCCGCTTGAATCTCTGCCAAAATGCATCAGTTTGCACAAACAGCAAAAACATATCCAAATTGACTACACTGTCTTGTTTGTTCACAGTTGTGCTTCGCCTTGAGTATGATCGGGAACCCTCAGATCGTTTTACTGGATGAGCCATCATCGGGGATGGACCCCAAGTCTAAACAGCGCATGTGGTAAGACTATATACATTTAAAAAAAAATGATCATCCAAGGACAGGTTTGGTAACTTTTTCACGTCTTTGTTTTTATTTAAATAAAATGTATTTCGCTGATGAAGGACATTCCCCCAAACAAGCCATATTTAAAGCCTCTGACCTCGGTATCTTCTCTGTGTAGGAGAGCCATACGTGCTGCGTTCAAGAACCGTCAGCGGGGAGCCGTCCTCACCACGCACTACATGGAGGAGGCGGAGGCCGTGTGCGACCGCGTGGCGATCGTGGTGTCCGGCCAGCTGAGGTTAGTACTCCCAGCGGTACGCCATTCTTTGACGGGACACATATCTAGGTTTGGGTATGGTTTGGGTTTTTTCCCATACTGGTGCTAAAACGATACTTTTAAAGTGGCTGAACCGATACTTAAAAATTTAATAAAAAAGCGAAGAGCACAAAACGAGAGTGGGTGACATTTAAAGAACACCTTGTTGATTGCTAAAGCCATATGGTCAAAATAACGGTAGGCTAACGTTTCCTGCTACCAAGTGTTATGTTAACTACTATCACTACCCGATGTGAGTCGAGTGCAGGTGTGAGTTGCGCATGCGTCACGTTGCCAAATGACCAGATTTCACACAGATCTGTTAGCCACAGAATAACAATATAGGTACATTACATAGCAGTAATTTATTATTTAGCATAAGACGTCACATTTTCACACCATGATCCCTGATGTCAGTTCTAGATTAGAGGCTGAAGTAGCCTCCAAGAACCTGCTAACGAGAGACTTCTGTAATGTCGATGCAATAAAAATGGACCTACATAACGAAGTTTGTTCACTGCTGGCTACGAGTTAGCAATCAAACACAACATAGGCTGTCCCTTGAATGGCATGTTGAGCTTACGTTAGCAATCAAACAATCATAGATAGCTAAAACCAAAAGCCATAACTGCACTACTGAGTATTAAAGATGAATTGTGCAGGGAATGTCTTGTATTTGTGGTTTGTCTTTTTTGTGTCTTTACTTTCTTTTCCTGTCTGTTTTTTTTATATATATTTTTTATAATGACTTATCGGCTCTTTTATATTTATTTATTCACCTGTTTTGCACTTTTGCTGATGTTTTGCACTGATAGGACGGCATCCAATGTCATTGTACATGTACAATAACAATAAATACTGTTCTATGCTCTATCAGATGTATCGGCTCCATCCAACATTTAAAAGGGAAATACGGTCGAGGTTACAGCTTGGAGGTAAAACTCCGAGAGGAGCTGACGGGGCTCCAGCCGGTGGCGCTGCTGCACAAAGAGATCCTCCGAATCTTCCCTCACGCTGCGCGGCAGGAGAGGTGAGATCCAAAAACCCACTCAATGAGCCCATGTGAGCATTGCAACTTGTAAAAGGTGGAAGAAAGGGGGCATATTATCCTCATAAACATTACAAAAGGATGAATAAAGATCTCATAAAATAAATAAAAGAAACAAAGATACGTTCTATTTGAAATTATTACAACAAAAGGTCCACTAAAAGTGCTTTATTTTGCCACGGACAGGCTGGGTCTAATATTCTAAGTGTCTGACAACATTAGGGAAAGGGTCCCTTCAGAGATAAACCTTTAAAACCTCTTTGAGACCTTTCTGTTTAACCAGAAACATCTCTGAAGTCACTAGCTCTAAACCCACCAGACTGCATTTAAAAAAAGAATACTTTTAGCGTGTATAGAGCCAACATATGTTCCCATGTTAATCGGTAAACGATGTGTTTATTTCAACCAAAACCAGAGTGGTGGTGGTTGGAAAAGTGGAAAGACGACCCAAAACGGCTTTTCATAGTTTTATTTTGTTTCCGTCGACTTTGAATGAAGTGTATTTTACGATGTTTAAATTACTGATTATTTACATGGAGTCTGGTGGGTTTAGCGAACGCAATTTCGCGGATGTTTTTATGTTTAAAAAATGGATCTTATACTCTAACAGAAAGGTTAACCTCGTTAGAAATCCTTTCCATAAAGTTGTCAGACACTTATTATATATTAATATAAGCCTCTCAGCGGCAAAACAAGCACTTTTGGGAAGGTAAATACAAGCTGGACAACTGTTCTATTAACTTACATTGTAGCTTGTTTCTCCGCTGCCAACTGCAGTGATCTCGCTCAATACTGGACCAATGTCAAAGATTGTTGTTCCCATCAGTCACTAAGACACAGAAACATAGGAAGAAATAGTTTGAAAAAATAAATGATATCTGTGCCTGTGCAACACCATTAACAGAGTCACTAAATGCTCCAAGATGAATAGAATAAAATGTAAAAATATCAGTACATTCACTTGACGCTTGTTTAAAGAAATTAAATACACACTACTACATGTGCAAGCCTAATTCTGTTGGCTGATGTTGTTTGCAGCTTTGCTACTCTGATGGTTTACAAGATCCCCATGGAGGATGTCAAATCACTGGCCAAGTCTTTCTCTCAGTTAGAGAGTGGTGAGTCACTGCTCATCTCTCCCACACACACACACATTTGCATATACATGCATATCTGCGGAGTCATTCAATGTAACTTTTACAGCTGCAAAGATAAGCCAGTTTGTTGTCAGCTATTAAATTATTCGCCAACAACAAATTCTCTGATGTCAGCTTGTTAAATGTGAATATGTTCTAGTTTCTTCTCTCCTCTGTGACAGTTAAACTGAGTATCTAATATATATGTTGTGGACAAAACAAGACATGTGAGGACGTCCTCTTGGGCTTTGGGAAACACTGATCCACATTTTTCACAATTTTCTGACATTTTAGAGACCTAACAACTAATCCTTTCATCCAAAAACATAATAAACACATGAATCGACAATGAAAAGAATCAAATCAATGTAACTTATCTTCTTAATCTGTTTATCTTCAGCCAAGCAAGCGTTCAACTTTGAAGAGTACAACTTCTCCCAGTCGACCTTAGAGCAGGTACGAACGCCCGTTTCAGATCCTCGTTTACAGACAACACAGCGAAGCGTTTCCACTTGCAATTCACCATTCGCTGATGTGCCCGCTTCCTGTTGTCGTCCCCCCCCCCACCCCACTCCATGTCCGCAGGTGTTCATGGAGTTCGCCAAGGAGCAGGAGAACGAGGAAGACGAGGTGGGCTCCCTCAGCACGACATTCCAGTGGCAGCGTCTGCGCCAGGACGGCTCCGTCCCCGTCAACCCCACAGAGAGCATCGTGCACCAGCTCTGAACGCCAGCGGAGGGGGGTGGGGGTGGGGGGCGACCGGGACCAGGGACAGAGACACACCCCCCCCCCACCCCGAAACCTGCCAGGCCTCGGCGCCTGAGGGCTCAGACCAGCACTCGCCCGCTCCACGCAGACCCACCGCCCTTAAAGGAACGGGACAGACGTGTGCGGGGGGCTCACATACACCGGGGCTGACTGTGTGTGTGTGTGTGTGTGTGTGTGTGTGTGTGTGTCCGAGGTGTGTGAGACCCTGGTCCTCTGGTGCTCCGTGTGTTCTCTGACTGGCACTGACCAAGGGGCCTGCAGTCTCTCTCGACACGCTTGTGCAACACCTCTTCATCTTTCTATCAGTGTTTTGGTTTTTTTAATCTTCACAGGGAGTCAGTAAAAGAAAAATCAAAAATAATATATATAAATAATATTTATGCTTTGCAACCCTTTCAATCCGTCCTCCTCTGCGGGAGACTGTCGCGTGTGTTCGCTCGTCTCGTCTTCACATGTTTTTGTCTGTTTTGTTCGTGAAGCCGTTTGTTTGTTTGTTTTTTTTACCAGAAACTGGGATCCATACGCGATCGTACCAAAGCAGCACATCTCTGAACCACACCTCCTCACACTTTAACCCTCCTGGTGTCCTCGGGGGAAATTTGACCCATTTTCAAAAAGTTTCTATATCAGAACGTTTGGGTTTCTTTCAACCAAACTGTCAAAGAAAATAGAAAAAATGCAGATAAAGTTCAGTTGTTCTAAATAAAGGAAAAATCCCCCAAAAAAATCTTTTTAAAAAGAAAAAAACTTGACCAAACGTCTGGTAAAGACAAGTCGGAAACCAACTCAAAGGGTTAAAGTCCTTGTGGTTGTTTTTGGTGTCCGTAGCATGTGCATCAATAGTTGATGCGGAATAGTTCTTAATATTGATGTGTGCCTGAGGAATGAGGCTCATTTACTAAAACTAGAGCTGCAAAGATTAATCGGTTAGATGTCAACTGTTAAATTAAACGCCAGCTATTTTGATAAAAATAATGATAAATCTCTGATTCCAGCATCTTAAACGTGAATAATCTTCTAGTTTCTTCTCTCCTCTGTGACAGGAGAATGGAAATCTTTTTAATTGTGGCAAAAAAACAAGACATCTGAGGACGTCGTCTTGGGCTTTTTTGGGAAACACCGGTACACATTTTTCACCGTTTTCTGACATTTTAGAGACCAAACAATTTATCAGTTAATCTAGAAAATGATTGACAGACTAAATTATCATTAGTTTCAGCCCTAGCTGAAACACTAGAAGAGAGACTCTACAGCTAGGGCTGGCAATGTTCAAAAATATTGGATACCGGTACCAATACCATGACATCAATCCCGGTTCTTAAACGCTAAATTTTTTCGGTACTAATTTTTATAAAACAAAGAGAAACCACACCATTACGGCACAAATCTTTTTATTTTCCAGCTCCTACTACGCGAGCTGTGTAACGTGGTTATTTTTTCTGCGTGTCTCTACGACGTGTAACGTTAGACAGCCAATCACAGACGTTATTAGATCTCGGTAGAAGCGTGCTGCGTGCTGATTGGCTCACTGACGCTGATGAGATTTACTCCTTAGGTATTGAATGATGAGACATTTTTCGATACTTTAGAGGCAATTCAGTCGGTGCCTAAAAATAAAGGAGTTCAGTAAGCATACTCAATTAGATTACCTTGGCTCTTTTTTGGCTGATCCGCCAGTCCGATGCATGTGTTCCCAGCATTCAGCTGGCAGATGGGGCTAGTCTAAACCCTGGAGAGGAGGGTTTGTAACTCAGCCGTGTCGCTCGGTTTCACTTTGGTGCCACTTTTAATCACGCAGCTGTTTTGTTAACTATCTTATGTGTGTGTCTGTCTCTGTGTGTGGGTGTGTGTGTCTGTCTGTGTGTGTGTGTGTGTGTGTGTGGCTTTGAATATATCTGCATCCTCTACCGTTTGTACAAGCAGGTGTGTTGTTGGCGCAATACCGAAAAAATTGTAATTTTTGTTCTCCATGACATTCAGGTGATACGTTAAAGGGAATTTAAGACACTTTGTTGGACAGACTTGAGAAACGTTTTATTTAGTTGATTTAGCGATTTAGTGATTTTTCTCTACAACAACTAACTGGGCAGCTTCATCTGTACATCTCTTTACTTATTAATGTGAGCCGTTACGTCTGCCGGCTAGGTTGAATACACAGAGGTGGACAAAATAACAGGAACAGCTATTAAGCAATTTAATGTGACCAATGCAGGGGGATTGTCCAGGATTTAACCCCACTGCCAAGTGTGTTTGTTTTGTCCACCTCCTGTAAGGTAAGAAAAAAAGTCATATCATCTCATGAGTTTTTGTGAGGGGGAAGAGTTGGTCCACAGAACAGCCGTGGAGCCGAAGCTGAAAGCTTATTTGAAAGACAGTTGATAATTTTTAATAAAGTATAGATGCTTACTTAAATATAACCTCCAACCACAGGTGCTTGGTACCGGTGGGTTTCTACACTCGGTGTCTGGGACGAGCTTCCGTTTAGCTATTCCAGCTTTTACTTGCTCTTTTTTTACGGTGGCCCGACAGGGACAAACGCAGCGCAACTTAATGAAACGCACGCAAGTAGACAAAACACAAGCAAATCAAGAAAAACGGCTTCATAAATTTGACCGCACGTGCGCAGCATTTAGCAAACCCGCTGCAAATACACACAACACAACCAAATACACAAACGATGCAAAAAGAAAAGCACACAATTACACAACGGAAGTTCTCCAGGCCTCTAGGGCAGGGGGGGTCAAACTCAACTGCACTAAGGGCCACACTGGAAAATAAGAATCACACCAAGGAGCCATGTAGAGTTTATTGATATGCTTTTATTTAATCGAAAAAGTCGAATATCTTTTGGCTGTCTTATTGCATGTGTCATATAGTCTTCTCACTTACAGTTTGGTCCACATAAAGTCCTCAAGAAGTCAGGAAAAAGTTCTTCAGCCAAAGCGTCGCAAAAAGTGACAAAAACTTCGGCAAACGTGACAACAACGTCGGAAAAGTTACAAATCGTTAAAAAAAAAAAATGACAAAAACTAGGCGGGCCAAAATGTTGTGTGAATGTAAATTGATAGGCGGGCCGGATTGTAATCTGCGAGGGGCCGTATTTGGCCCGCGGGCCTTGAGTTTGACACATGTGCTCTAGGGGGAGCGCTGAGTGGAACATTCTGATTTTTGAACATATCAAAAGTGCGCTTTTCGTTTGTGTATTTGGTTGTGTTGTGTGTATTTGCAGCGCGTTTGCTAAATGCTGTGCATGTGTTGTCAAATGAATGAAGTAGGGCTGCCACCTCTTAGTCGATTAGTCGACTAATCGGTCGTTTTGGTCTTAGTCGACTAAGATTTCTTTAGTCCATTAGTCATTTTTTATGCTTATTCATGCTTAATTACTCATTTCCAAGAAACTTCTGAGCACATTTATGGTAAACACCAGATTTAAAGTGGTGCTTTTGCAGGATTAATTGTGGAGAAACTCAGTTTTACAGATGGTTAATTAACTACATTTATATTGTGCTTTTCTAGTCTTAACCACCTCTCAAAGCACACAGCTCTGTCAATTAAATCAACTAATCCATTAGTCTAAATAATTGTATAAGTCAGAATCAGAATCAGAATCAGAAAAGCTTTATTGCCAAGTATGTTTACACACACGAGGGATGTGTCTTGGTATCGTAAGTGCAAATCGCATTAAAATCATTAAAGCAACATACACAAACACACCGAGTCGCCATATGCGGCGCCATCACAACTCTCTCCTAACCCTCGCAACAGATACAGCATGACATTGGGAGAGGAGAGGGAATAAAAAAGCCGTTCTCAGACTATCCTCATAAAATAAGAACAGTGTGGGAACAGGAAAAAACACCTCAGCACATAAGCACACAGTCAGTGTTAGTCGACTAAGAATTTCTTTAGTCGAGGACAGCCCTAGAATGAAGATGTTTTCTTACTTTGCTTGTGTTTTGTCTATTTGCGTGCATTTCATTAAGTTGCGGTGCGTTTGACCCCTGTCGGCCACCGTACTTTTGACCTGCTATGTCATCGTTAGCGGAAGTTGAGTAAGTACATTTTTTAGGGGGGAGGATTTGTGAGTCTGAAGTCGATAGATTTTTCTTTTTTCCAAACATGCACTACAGACATTACAGCACGTAACACGCACTAAAGCTTCCAATGTGAGTGGCAGTGATGCCTGAGGTCCCTGCACTGGCAGCTGTGTTTTGTCCTTTTAAATGTGAAAACTATTTAAATGCACACACACACACATGTAGCCTTGTTGCCTTTTTATTAGGGGACAAACTAAGACACTGGCTCTGCATTAGGTTGAAAACGTGTGTGGCGAGGATGGGTGAGTGTTTGGGATGTCATTTGAACACTATGTACAGTATATTTTATAATTGCTTTCCCAAGTGCAATGTAGGGTATTTGTTCACAAATGCAAACATTTCTTTGAACGTTGTCGTACTCCGATGATCATGTGTGTTCTGTGGGTTTAACAAGTCAGTTTCAGTAACATGTAGCCGCCCAAATAACATCCGCTTTTTTGCACTTCTCTTACCCCTGCTTCAAGAACAACATAAAAGCATCACAGTTAGTTGGAAGTATTTCACACAAAGAAAACCAAACTATTCGTTGGCTTTGTGGAAAGTTGGAGCTTTTCAGGCAACTGGCAATGAAAGTGAAGCAGGTTTCATTTTGTTTTCCTGGTGGTGGTAAAGTTGCACTATTTCTGGGAAATTTTATAACCTTTCTTTATATTATGCAATCTTTGTAAGATTATCTGTGCACTGATTTTATTTTTTTAAAGACTGTGGTTTAGCTGTGTGCTGTATTTCCCTCCTGTATCACCCCACGTCTGGATGGACACTTGTCGTTATTAATGAACTCTGCGGTCTCTACACGACCTTTTCATGAATAAATGTTAATCCAAAAGATTGTTTTGCCCTTTTTTGTTAATGATGGACACTCAGCAGAAAGCTCCTTGTGAGTTTGGAACCATGTTGCATGCTGGATGAACAACCTGCAAGTCTAATAAGTTAAATTTTTTTATTTTGTAAATTTCCACCCCCTTATTTATGCGGTAATGTTTGGTGTACCCTGATGCTAGTGAAGTTAACGCGGGCTAATGTGAGATTTTAGGTCAAGAGAGCCCTCTAGTGGCCACACTCAAGAACTGCAACACAAGCGTTCATAAAGTTTGCGTCAATGCAGACGTCACCTAAATCACGATCAAATTACTGAGAGAGACATGAGATGGAAAGGGCATAATGAATAAGTGATAATAAAAATGGCTTTAAAGATTTGATACTAATAATAACCGTAATAAATACAATATACCAAATTTGAAGGAAACTAAGGAAATGGGTACTATTATTTTCTCTCTCTTTTTTTTTTAGACAATTATATAAACTAAATACAGGGTCAAGGCCACACCCCCACCCTCCACCTTGCCCCCCCCACTCTCCTCCTCAATAGCTACAGACACAGAAATGGTACATCCTAAGGAAAGCTCATTGTGGGACTGGCTCTAGTGGCTGAAATTCTGCACCAAGGCTGAATTTCGGGAAAGAGACTTCAGATACAGTATTAGGGGACCACTAAGGTCTATATAAAAGAGACTTCAGATACAGTATTAGGGGACCACTAAGGTCTATATAAAAGAGACTTCAGATACAGTATTAGGGGACCACTAAGGTCTATATAAAAGAGACTTCAGATACAGTATTAGGGGACCACTAAGGTCTATATAAAAGAGACTTCAGATACAGTATTAGGGGACCACTAAGGTCTATATAAAAGAGACTTCAGATACAGTATTAGGGGACCACTAAGGTCTATATAAAAGAGACTTCAGATACAGTATTAGGGGGACCACTAAGGTCTATATAAAAGAGACTTCAGATACAGTATTAGGGGACCACTAAGGTCTATATAAAAGAGACTTCAGATACAGTATTAGGGGACCACTAAGGTCTATATAAAAGAGACTTCAGATACAGTATTAGGGGGACCACTAAGGTCTATATAAAAGAGACTTCAGATACAGTATTAGGGGACCACTAAGGTCTATATAAAAGAGACTTCAGATACAGTATTAGGGGACCACTAAGGTCTATATAAAAGAGACTTCAGATACAGTATTAGGGGACCACTAAGGTCTATATAAAAGAGACTTCAGATACAGTATTAGGGGGACCACTAAGGTCTATATAAAAGAGACTTCAGATACAGTATTAGGGGACCACTAAGGTCTATATAAAAGAGACTTCAGATACAGTATTAGGGGACCACTAAGGTCTATATAAAAGAGACTTCAGATACAGTATTAGGGGACCACTAAGGTCTATATAAAAGAGACTTCAGATACAGTATTAGGGGGACCACTAAGGTCTATATAAAAGAGACTTCAGATACAGTATTAGGGGACCACTAAGGTCTATATAAAAGAGACTTCAGATACAGTATTAGGGGGACCACTAAGGTCTATATAAAAGAGACTTCAGATACAGTATTAGGGGACCACTAAGGTCTATATAAAAGAGACTTCAGATACAGTATTAGGGGACCACTAAGGCCTAAAAGCATCCAAAAAGCAGCATGTCATAGGACCTTTAACTTACCTTGAAGCAGGTGCTGTGGCCACAGGTTAATTAGGCTAAAACATGTGAATGCTCTGTGTACGCAGGCTGGAAATCATTCAGTTCATCATCATCATCAGTTATATCCCCCCACCCCTGTTTGTGGAAGTTGAAGAGGACAGAGCAAAATAGGGGGAGGTGTGTAGGAGTGTGTTCAGGGGAAAGGTAGCAGATAGTGAGGAGATGTTTTTTTACAGTGTGTTCAGGGGACAGGCAGCTAGCAGATAGTGAGGAGATGTTCGCTGTATGTGACAAAATATGTTGTAGTCTAAAAAACGCGCCACATCGCTTAGAGCACCTTTGACTTTTATTTTAGAATAAAGGAGACAATGCTAGACTAAGGCCCTAGCTATTTTCATGAACTTTCTTCATATAAAGGCTTAAGGGCACCAAACAAGGTTAACAGGCTACATATACTATTAGCTCTTAATTTTGAACAAAATAGTGTGTATAATAAATAGGCTATTAATAGTTGATTCCCTGAACATAAAAAGACAAACAGTAAGTGTAAGACATAGTCTAGAATAAGTTACAGTTAGCTATTTTTATTAACTATTTTTGTATTAAGGTTTAAAGCAGCGGTTCTCAAAGTGTGGGGGCGCCCAACTGGGTGGGGAATAGAGACGTGACAGGTGGGGCGCGCCAAACGGGAGGAAATGTTCCTTTTTATGCCTTCAGTAAAAGTAGAAAAAAACAGTGTTTGAGAGTTACAAATGGTCAGTTACAAGTCCTGCATTCAACATTGTCCTTAAGTAAAATATACTGTACTTAAAGTTCCAAAAAGTAAAAGTGCTCATTATGCAGTGTAATATATCTTATATTATTGGATTATATTATATTATTATGCCACATCATATCTCTGTGAGATGGGCTTTTCAGCTGTTGCTTCACTGAAAACAAAGTACAGATCTCAGCTGAACATTGAGCATGACTTGACAGTGGCAGTATCAGGCCTGCAACCCCAGTTTGAGAAATTGTGCAATGCAAAACTCATTGCAGCCACTAATGCAGGGATAAATAGACCTGTCTTGCCAAATTGATTTCTTTTTTTCTTTTTTTTAACAGATTGCAAAGTGGCTCTTTTATTTATTTTCTATTTTTGAACTTGATACAAATTCTGACACAGCTGTACTTTTATTTTCTTTATTTTTGAACTTGGTGTTATTGGATTTAGATTGTTAGTTTGTATTTAGATACAACTTGTTACTATACTGATACTAGTTGTTCAATAAATTGGAACAGTTTAAGCTTGTTGCGTATTTCACTAGCATTGTGTTGGGCCGATGAGGGCAGGTGGGGCTTGAAAATTCCGCCTTGTCCAAAGTGGTGAATGACCGAAAAAGTTTGAGAACCACTGGGTTAAAGTAATCACAAATGTTAATAGTCTAGGTTCATAAAGTTTGCGTCAATGCAGACGTGACAGCATTGTAGCACTTCCGGTAAGTTCTTTCAAAATTCAGTGAACCAAACTAAGTTATCACATTATTTTTATATTAATTTACTTTAATTCAAACATATAGGTGTGCACAATTCCTAATTTAAATATTCTAATTAATTGAGTAATCTCAAGGAAATCAAAATCAAATTACTGAGAGAGACATGAGATGGAAAGGGTATAACGAATAACTAATAATAAAAGTGTCTTTAAAGATATTTGAAAATTTGAAGGAAACTAAGGAATTGGCCACCATTATTTTCTCTTTATTTTAGACAATTATAATATAAATAAAATACAGGGAATTGTAAAAACTCTACTTGTTTTTTTTTAAAACTAGGCTATTTCTAATGAAATAAGAAAAACTGAATAAAAAGCTAGAAATACTAGTTTGATAAAGAATAGATTGCTAATACAGACAATACCTTTACTGATACCTCTAAAATATGTTAATGTCTACAAATATCTGTAAATAAACAATTACCTCGATCATTCGTAACAATTTCTATTAGTTCGCCATCGCTTCAGTTACTTTATTTTGAAGGCAGTCACCGGAAGTCACAGTAGGATGTTATGTATGCATTGACGCTGGTCTGACTAATGCTATGCTGCAGTTCCCCTATGTGACCACTGGAGGGCAGTACAAACTCATGATTCTATAAACACTACACTCAGTTTGTACTTAACGTGTACTCACGTCTCTGTTTTGTGTTCAAGGTGGCCGTAATATTCTATGATTTAAAAAAGGTTAAGGCTGCTTTTTAAAATTAAATATATATATATAGATATATTTTTCTTATCGCATTCCTCCGGTTTTTGTCCCAGCTCAGACACCGTACTTCCTGATGTGGGTGTGGACCAACAGATGACTACACAAATAATGGAGGAGAAGCTACACTAGTCTGCTTCTTCCAAGTTAGAAGAACTAGTTTTCAAATCGGATCCGTTTCATCGTCCCTATTCCTGGTTTGGGATCGGAGCTGTGATGCTTTATCAGAATGGGAAATCTTTTTGGCAAAAAGAAACCAACCCGAGTGACCGAACAAGACAAAGCGGTTTTGGTAAGTGGCGCTGCTAGCTAGCTAACGTTAGCTAGCTCAAATCACTAACTGTTACTATTAGCCTCGACACTGAACGTTCTGTTGCGTGACGACAGCAAATCACGCCAAACTGCTTTAAAAAAAGGTGGCAATTTAAACAAACTTCCACATTAGTAATCTTATGCGCCCATTTCATACAACAGAACCTCGCCATCTCAGCACTCTTTAAGTTGCTCTTTAATTCGGCACGAAAAGAATATAGTAAATACTGTCAGATTTTTGTGTGGTGATAAACTCAAACCCGTCTTTGGTGCTGCACTCAAATTGCGCGATTTAGAGCCGTAGCAAACAGTTGAACTACTTTAACCAAAAGTGGTGCTCAGCTAGCTACTTCAGTGCCGATTTTACCCGAGGAGGCTAAGGTAAGTCTGGCCTCGCTAGATTTGGTAAAATATCCTAAAACTGATGTTTAACGGAGTGTGCATGTTTCACTGCAAATATCCAGATAGCAGTCCTGTAAGGCCACTGACAGCTACAGCATCTAAAGCCAGAGTTAGGTCGCTGCAGAGCACAACCACATGCTGCTGTTTGATATTAATGAGTTAGTTTGAAGTATATATGAGTGTAGTGTTTCCCCTAGCTTTGTGGAAGACTTATGTGCACGTATTTGGCGGAGGGGTTAGGGTTAGGTTTGGGTTAAAACGAACAGGGTTAGGGCTATGATGATAACCTGGTCTTAGAGCCACTTACTGGGGCTTGGAGGTGAGGCTGGGGGCCCTGGAGGTCAATAGCCAGGTTTGGAGCCTGTTAGGAGGGAGGCTGTTGGCCGTGTAGGTCAACGCCCAGCCACAGAGGCACTTACTGGGGCTTGGGAGGGAGCATGGGTTGGCCTGGAGCATGT
Source organism: Perca schrenkii (assembly GCA_025617405.1). Taxonomy (NCBI): domain Eukaryota; kingdom Metazoa; phylum Chordata; class Actinopteri; order Perciformes; family Percidae; genus Perca; species Perca schrenkii. The sequence goes on from CM046807.1 coordinate 1,174,649, forward strand.
TAACACAGGCTTGGAGCCACTTACTGGGGGCTTGGGAGGGAGCATGGGGGCCCTGGAAGTCAACTAACAGATTTATAGGCCCGGACGCACTGACCCGAGGCAGTAACTGGGGCTTGGGAGGGACATTTTGTGTCTCTTTGTGGGATTTTGTCTCTTTTATATCCGGTTTTTGGTCATTTCTGTTTCCTTTGGGGTTGTTTTGGGTCTTTGTGGTCATTTGGCGTCTCTTTATAGTCGGCTTTTGCCTCTTTGTGCTAGTTTTATGTCACTGTGGACCGTTATTATCACCATATCTGTGTCTAAAACGGGGGTGCGCGTTCACAGAAGGCTTGTATCATGTGGACGCGCCGACAGTTTTGTTGCCATTACTTAGAATCCCTCATGGGGGAGACAGAAACTACACACTATTAGGGTTCTGGGCGATATGGAGAAAATCAAATATCACGATATTTTTGACCAAATACCTCGATATCGATTCCACAACGATATTGTAGTGTTGACTATTGGTGCTTTCACAAAATATTTAGGCCTACACAATGACATTTTTGATCAATAATCTTCAGTAATGTGGATATAATGACTAAGTGGGTAAAGGTAAATAACAGAACAGTTACAACAGTCTGGTAAGTTCAGAAAATGACATCACTTTACTGTAACGCAGCCTTTAAAACCAGGAAAAGACACTTATGTCATATTACAAATATTACGATATCCAAAATCTGAGACGATATCTAGTCTCATATCACGATATCGATTATAATATCAATATATTGCCCAGCTCTACCCACTATAGCTAAACTTAAAGCTAAAGAAGTCCAACTCCCGTCATTAGATCTGAGAACAATCTTTCAGTTCCATTCATTCAGCTTATGTGCTGCTGCACCTGAACCTGATAACGGCAGGGAAAACAACGTGGGTGTAAATGCGTTTGTGTAATCATGTCTCTGTTTTTTTTTTTTTTTATGTCTTTGCAGCAACTGAAACAGCAACGAGATAAGCTGAGGCAGTATCAGAAGAGGATCAACCTGCAGCTGGAGAAGGAGAGGCTTCTGGCCAAGCAGCTGCTGAAAAATGGCAAAAAAGAGTTGAGTGTGCAGAGCTCTTCCAGCGTAGCCGTGTAGCGACTGAGCGAAAACAGAGGAGCAGTCCCTAATGGATGGAGAGGATGCAGTCGATATAGCTGAGGAATCCACTGTCCTTTCAGCCAGAGTCCTCCTTGTTTTGGGGGGTGAAAAACCTTCTAGAGGAATTCCATATTCATATTAGAAATGTTTCATAGATCAGCGGCGTAGTCTACGTTATACGCAGTATACCCACTAGGAAAGCTCCAGGATTTCCATATACCCACTTAAACATGCCCACTGCCACGCAACGACATACTTTCCATTATATTTATGGTATATTTTGAATTGTCATCTGTGTTTTTCTTCTTCACATAGGCTAAATAAAGGGATTTCCACCGTAAATTGGTGCATAAAAGTGTATCAGAATACAGGAAATAAAGTCGTTGATGCTCAAAACTTCCCTGGGGGAGGACACCCAGATGTGATATACAGAGTATAGACAGGTGGTGCATAGACAGGACAAGAAATATACTATAGTGTTATAAAGTGTGACATATACATCGACAAAACACAAATTTGAAAACCGAAGAAATATGGCTGTTTTCAACGTTTCTACATCAG